>RJWM01008457.1:19010-73549 GCA_004363535.1 Dasyprocta punctata | reverse complement strand
TATTTCTTACAGTTCTTGGGGGTTTCAGTCCATACTCAGCTGGCTCCAAGGCAGTGTGGTGTGGTGGCACCACCATTCATGGCTGCTGCAACAGTAAAGCTAACCAGCAAGAGAGAGCAAGACGTGCCTTCTTCTTGCCCTTACACTGTATTTCGGCTCCAACCCTGGGTGGGTGCAGTACTCATATTGCCAATTCCACTGCTAGACAACAAACCAACCATGAACACCTGACTTAGCCGCCACTCATGCCGTGATTACATGAGACTTGGCGGGGCCATACCCATAATACTGATTGATATAGGTAGTGGAAATCTATCAATTTAATTTCAGATAAAATAACAGTATAACAGGAATGTTCTCTTTGCTCCTTTTCATAAGAGTTTGTGCTTCTTTTGTATTTATCACACTTGGTCTAATAGTTCAAATCATTCTGCAGTCTCTCCTTTACTCCTGGACTATAGAAGCAGAAGTGGTATCTCTCTTGCTCATTGGCATGTCTTAGTTTCACAATAATTTGGCAGATGAACGAATCAATACATTGAATAAATCAATACAAAATTAATACCTACACACAGAGTTTTGGTCACTTCTTTTTAAATGTGGTAACTTATTTCTCTCACTATCGAATTTCCCCAATGGTTTACTTCTTCTGAGAGCTGACACTTAAATTTCATTGCTAAGAGATACATCCTCTTTTAGTTAATTTATTAGTCTGTTTTTATTTCAGTCCTCTATTTTATTTCAGTCCTTTTATTTCAGTCAATGATTTTTCTTACACTAGATACCTATGCAGAGTCTTCAACCTTGTATCTCAATTTCCTCTGCTCCATGAAAAAATATTTTTAGATATTAATAAAGAAATCACTTTCTGCAATTTCTTTTTTGATTCCAGGATGAGATAATGCTTGAGGCACTGTTGATTGACTTGGCAATATGAAGAACTGAGGATTATTACAGTTACATTTATTTCTTCTCCCTATTTTTATTTTCAGTTGTATTATTATCTCATATTATCAAAGTTTATAGTATTTATCGTGTCTTTCATAGGAACATTTCCTATGCATTTAGTATTAATTTGCTGTTTTAATTATTTCATTGCTCAACAACAGGAAGTTTTACTGTCTTTATTTATTAACTCTTCACTTTGATCCACCTTTTACTAGATAACATCAAATACATTTTTAAAAGCACAACGTGCATAACGTTTTAGTCTATAAATTCTTACCAAGTGAAGAATTTCTGCATCTATATTTCAGTGACTTTTTGACTTACTTTGTTAACCTTGGATTACTTTTTTCTTCCACAAATGTATAGCTACATCTCCGCTGTCTCATATCTTCCACTGTGGTTGTTAAGAAATACAAAGACAGTTGTTCTTACCCTTTTAGACTTGCAATTGATTTTCTACATGAAGATATGAAGAATTATGTCTTCACCCCTCAAATTCAATCATTCAACCAGCAAGTAATCCAGAGTCCTACTGTTCTGTTACAGGTTTCTCTTGAAGATGCCATGGTCTTTAAATTTTTGCAAATTTTTAAAAAATCATAAAATAGAGCACATATAAGAAAGGACAGTTTTGTTACGTGACCTTAGGGGAACTACTTCACCGCTGCATTTCTTGCTTCCTCCATCTTAACACAGAAACTCATCTTCACAGAAAATTGAACAAACTGCAAATCAAGCAATCTTCTTAGAGCCACCAAAGTGCTAAAGTCGTAGGAGAGCAAACCACTGCCCCCAAACCTGGCGAGGCAGAGGAACAGAATGAATTGTACTTCATTAAGAGGAGAAGCTGCTGCAGCCAGTGACAACTAGAAATCCTTCTACTTATTTTGGTCAAGTTACTATTATACAGTTGATAATTACTAGTGGCTGCATGCAAGTCCAATACTAGAGGCACCTACAGTTTGTGAGTTTTACCTGCAGAATTCTCCCCCTGGTTCTCTGTGAAGATTAGGAACAAATTCCTCATGCTTCAGTCACATGGAAAGGAAACAATAACCACTTCAATTTACACCTAAGGGTACAATTAATAATTTGATAATATTTTGGAGTATTGTCATGTTCCTTATAGCAAAATTACTTTACCAGAAGATAACCAATATGAAGGAAGGGAAATGCAAAATTCCGGCCCCGTCTACCCTTTTTGACTAATGTCTATTATAAGATGGAAAAATAATGGAGATATATTTGTGAAGGGACACAGGCCCAATAAACTACTGAGCCCTAATTATAGGATGTTTCCCTTAGTATTATTTCAGCGTGGCTCTTGCATAAAAACATGGGATTTCAGCTGAAAGAATGGCCGAGGCTCATGTTCCATTTAATCTGGAGTTCCTAGGGAAATTCAAAGGTAACAGTGAGGAAAGAAAAGTAAGTGGAGGAAGTTGAAGCCTCTAGAACTTATAACTTTACCAAAACAGCAAATGTAACCTGTTGCCCAACCAGATAAATGTGACATCTCACACTAAAGGCATGTTTACTTCAGTCATTATTACCAAATGCATCACGTTTGCCTTTCAACAAAAGATAGCAAGCCATGCTACAAGGCACTATAATAAAAGACTGCAGAGCAAAACACCCACACTGAATTCAAATAGGATAGAGATTTAGAAATTATCATACTGGGTATTTAAAATAACTGTGATTATTAATTGCTATATAAAAAATATAAAAACATTAGAAAAAGAAAAAATGAATGTAAAATGTAACAAAATACTTTATTTTGCATATTCTTAACTAATTTAATATATTCTCATTTGCTCAGAATAATAATAATGTATATGGAGACATTATAGAGCATGGATAAGTAAAAGGAATTACAACAATGTTATAAGGAATGGGAGGGAGACCAGGAATACTCATGAAATATCTTCACTAAATGTAATTAGTATGGCGTTACTTAAAAATGACCTTTGGTTAGATATAAATGTATACCACAAACTCAAGACAATCATTAAGAAACAATTCTTCTTCTGAGAGGACAGAAAATAAAATTGTATAAAAGAATTAAACAACTAAAGTCAAAGAAGGCACAAGTACAGTGAATATAGAACTTTTACAAATATGATAGATATTATTATAAGTGCATCAATAATTAATTTAACTATGAATGATCTCATTATATAAATTATAAGACAGGAAAGTACAGAGTGGATTAAAATATAACAAACCATGCTATACGTTGTCTGCATGGGGTGAGCTACTGCCCTACCCCACTGTGCTCAGGTGACCTGTAAAGCCTCCTCCATATTTCCAATCACTCCCATGCTTGCATTACCATCTGAACTCTGCCTTCTGACAGATCGGCAGCCACAGCAGACTCTCACAGAAGCCAAACCCTACTGCCCTACTGCAAACAGAACAGCAGTGTGCGATGACCTAAGTTGCACGCTCCTTCGAATCATCCTGAAACCACCCCACCCCAAAGCTTTGGCAGACTGCTGGTCTCTAATAAACCATTTTAAATATAAAACCATAGATACACTAAAAACTAAAAGCATAGGAGTCTAGAAATATAACAGACACTGGAAATAGCAAGACATTCCCAAATAGAGCTTGAATCAAATGAAAATTTCAATAGAAATTTTAAAATATTTCATTGAAAATGAAAATACCACACTTGTATTTATCACAGTTTGTGGGATGCAATGAAAGCAGCCAGCAGAGGGAAATTAAAGCATTACACACTTAAATAAGAAAAGAAGATCTAAAATTATTTATTTAAGCTTTTATTTAGAAAACTGGGAAAGAAAAACATGAACCTAAAGGAATGAGAACACGGTAAAAAGAAATAGAGCAGAAATCAATGAAATTGAAAATACAAAAACAAAAGAAAACCAATGAAGCCGAAAGCTAAGATTGTCAATAAAATATGAACCGCACATCTTCACATCAAGATAGAGCCCTTCATTTTTTACAGTGCAAACATGCCAACTGACTATGTGCTGAGGAAATAATGTGAATGCCATTGGTATTTATCAGTGACAGTTTTCTATTTTGTGTAATTGAGTGAGTATCATAAACTAGAAGAGCCTTTGCAAAAGATCTAAAAGCAGATCAAGAAAATAGCGATGAGCATTGTTAAGCAGTGGAGTCACAAATTTGCACTTCAGGATGGGATTATCTCGAAGACTGATAACGACTGAAATTTGAAAGATAAAAACATGTTCAGTTGTGGTTTTAGACCTTATGTCATGAAAACCGAAGCCACTTTTTTCCATAGTGATAGTTTTATTTTTTTTCTTTACAGACAAGATCATTCTTTTAAACCACCCATTACTATGAATGAATGTGTCTGTTATATTATAAATACTGTTCAAGCAAAAGATGGGATTGGCTGAGAAAATTAGCTAACAATCATCTTATCAAGCTATTTCCACACACCAATATTATGACACATCTGAAAGTACCTTTCACAGATGTTCACACTGGAACTTGGGCTATGAAACAAAATTTTAGATTAATGTTGTGTTTTTATTAATTTTCCAGTTTTAAAAAATATGTAGAACATCCATTTGGAAAATGTGTTCGTACAAAATTTAGTGTTACCTCCTTCTGTAGTAATATCTCTATCTTTGTTTTCCATAAATACTTAGCATGGCCTTTGTAAATAAACTTGTACTGAATATGAAAAAAAAACCCAAAAGCTAATCCTTTCAGAAAACTGATAAAGTTCATAAACCTTTAGCCACTAACCAAAAGAGAAAGGAAGATGACACAAATGACTAGCATTAGCATGAAAGAATGTCCATTGACACTTATGCCATGTATAATAATGTGACAAAAGTATACAAAGTATTTTATGCCACAAATTTTATCCTAAGACAAAGTAATATAATACACTAGAAATTGTCTTTTCTGCAAAAAGCACAGTAAAAACTTGACATATATTTATCAAAAAATTAATCAAGACACAAACTGTATGCCTCATACAAAAACTAACTTGAAATGCCCCATAGGTGAAAATATAAAATGGAAAACAACAGTTTTGAGAAGACAGCCCAAGAGAAAAATCTATTACCTTGTGTCCGGCAATTAGTTTTTGCTATGGCATCAAGTGCATCATCTTTGAAATAAAAAGATTGATAGTTTGAGTTTCATCAAAATCTACAACTTTTTCTCTGTGCCATATACTATTAGGAAAATGAAAGGATAAGGCCATAAACTGGAAGTTATGGTAAAATATGCTTGTGATGGAGGACTTATGATTAACATATACAAAGAACACTTAAAGCTCAATGATAAGCTAATAATAACTCAACTAAAAATTGGGCATAACATGTGAAAAAAACCTCACCAAAATATGCAGATTGTTAACATGTGAAAATACATTCATGCTCATATTTTATTAGCAAACTGTAAATAAAAACAATAAGGCACCACTACATATGAACTAATGGCTAAAATAAAACACTTTTATAATCTGACATTATCAAACACTGGTGAGGATGTGGAGCAACAGGAACTCCCATGCATGGCATGTGAACATGCAGAATACTTCAGCCACTTTGGAAGACAGTTTAGCAGTTTCTTAGAAAACTAAACAGTCTCACCATTCAATCCAGCAGCACTAATAGATATCTACTCGATTGAGTTAAAATGTTGTGTTCACACAAAAATCTGCATTTGTAAATACATAGCCATGTAATTTCTAATCTACAACACTGGAAGCAACCAAGATGTCCTTCAAAAGGCCCAACATAAAAGTTTACCCAGAGTCCCCTGAAATCATGATTGCTTGCATTTATTTTGGCAGTTCATAGTTCAGATATGAAGTGTGTTTTCTGTGCTACTGAGAAAAGATTCTAGGAGATGTCTTGGAATTGTAGGATTTTTCAGGCATTTTGTTTTCATGTGACCCTATATTTTAAATTTACCTTCATTGTAGGTTCACTTATATTCACAATAGGAAACCCTGTGAACCCTTTATCCAAGTTAAAAATGATAGATTGGTAACATTCTAGAACAAACAAGTAAGGTTCTTTACATCACAAGTTTTTCTTTGCCCCTGAGGTAAAAAAAATTTTGATTTTGAAAATACTCACTTCTTTGATTTTGATTTTGAAAATACTCACTGCTTTTCTTCATGATTTTAACCACCTCTTTAATATTGTTTAGTTTTACTTCTTTTGACCTTCATGTTTCTCTCATGCAATATCATAGATTTACTCATTTTCTATGTAGTGTTAATTTCCTTTTATGAATATCACAGGTTAACTATTCTATTCTGGAAGAATATAGGTTGTTTATGACTGGAGAACATGAAGATAAAGCCTGCTATAGACATTGAACTGCATGTCTCCCAGTGCATTGTATGGATCTATCCAGAGCCTAAGGGTGAGATTTTAAGTGGTATGCTGTTTTCATTTGTATTGGACAATGACAGTTTTCCAAAGTGATGGCATCAATTTATACTGCCATTCATGTATGCATCCTCTATTGCACTGTATTATCCCAATATTTCAGACTATGAGACTTAAGCTTATCTGTTTGGGTAGATGTACAGTTTTTATTGATGTATCTATGCTTGTGTTAAAGACCACAGGTTCAGACATATACCTCAAGTTTAGTCTAGACTTTATTCCCTTTCATGTTTGTACATTCTTCCTTTAATTTAAAATAGGTAATTGACATATACTAAAAACATTAAAATTTTCACATAATCATAGTATTTCAATATTTTGAAATTATATTTCAATACATTGTGTAGTGTTTAGAGTGAAACATATTTATATTCTCAAATATTTATCATTTCTTTATAGAGGAAACTGTTCACCGCAAAGGTACCACATACATTCTTTTAATGAATGAAAAATTTACAATCATTGTGCCATTAGAATCTTTCATTTTACATGTCTTGAATCATGATGTTTTATTGGTTATATAAGTATAGCTAATCAATTATATATTTCTTAATTACTCTAGTTTCATGGGCATTGTACATAATTTTATGTTCATTTACATGGTTTATATTCTTTGTTGAGTTAAGTTCAAGGATACATATGTTCAGTAAAGCATAACTAAAACATATTCAAAACAAAAAATGGCAAAGCCAATTTAAACACAAAGGCAATGGTATTTAATATATTTGTTCTTATTTTACTACTGACTTAATAAATATATGATTGTCTTTCCAGAAAACTTTATTTGCATTTCTTTTAAAGTTACTGAAAAATCTCCATGATATTTTCATCTTTTTTGAAACATGGAGTCATTTTAGTTTATTATTCAAATTGTATTTAATATACATTTATGCCAGTCAACACTGAAAAAAATAGGCTATATGATTGCCTACAAAGAACTGGAACACATACACTGTATACTAATCCCCTGCTCTTTAAAGTACCTGCCTACTTTAAGTCATGATGACATTCCTATCTGTTCAAGAAAAAAGGAACAGGGACCTTATGTAAAAGGTTAGTGAAAGAAATTATCCTTTCCAATTTATATAAATGCCATTAAAATCACTTGAGCAAGGCATAGCATTGCTGGGTTGTGAGTTCCATTATCTATAATGTGCTGTAAGTACTTTTCTTTTATGAGCATTCAATTTGTATTAGTTGCGCATTTCTACAAATGATAATAGTTCATTAAAGTGTAAATACAGGATATTTAGAAGCAGATCCAATTAACAATGTTTTTAATTTTTAAATCTAAAATGCTATGAGACCAATTTCATGCTCATAGTACACAATCACTTGAACTGTACTGTCCAATTAGCTAGTCACTAGCTTCATAGAACTATTTACATTTAACTTACTTAAAATAAAATAATTTTTTAAAAACATCTTTTATGTGGCATTAGCCTCCTTGTAGTGCTCAATGACCAAATGTAGCTAGGGGTTACCATATAAGAAAGAGCAGATATGCTCAGGGCACTGACACACAAAGTGACTTGACTTTCCCCTCAGATAAAATATAGACAACTCCTCTCTTGCTCCCCCTGTAACCACCAAGGTATGATGTTTTTTTGAAGATTAGATGTTCTTCCTGTTCTGGATCTTACCCTCCCCTTAAAATTCTCTGTAAACAGCCTCTTATGCTGATTATATAAGTAAATGCAATGCAGTTGTTGTGCCGTCCTTTCACCCATAAGGAGAGGGGCTCCACCTAACCTCAGCTTTCTGCATCCTGACTCTTGCCTTCATTTCTTCATCCTCTACCTTCCTCCCCCCAATTTCAAAAGCTGCACTGGATGCAGCAGGGAACAGAATTATTTGGTGGCAAATAAACTGTAGGCTGGCTTCTTCAGGCTGAAGGGGGTGGTAACTGTTAATCGGCAGTCAGAGGTACTCTATAGAGGGTCTATCTAAAGGTCCTCGATAGACACCAGGCATTTTCATCTGGGATTGGTGTACAGCTTTAAGTTTGGAGTAGACAAAGTCAAAGAAACAATGAAGTATGCATGGGCCAAATAATAGAATCAGTGGGATGATTTGAGTATAGTTAACAAAGATTTCCACCAAGAGGAGCTAGTAATGGCTTTCCATAAGGAGGAGATAAGAATAAGGTCCAGGGAATCTTAGAGTCTGAGGTGTCATTGAAGCCAGATTGGCCATCTCCCACTTCTCCCTCACAGCAGTTCGGGGTACTTCTACAGAGAGGGGAATGTTATAGGCAGCTGAACTAATTAGAAATATTACAGGCAGTCAGACAGGGCTAGGCCCTCAAAGGAGCCAGTGCAGAAGACTTGCAACCTTGGGGGAGACAGACACCTCCTATTGTGGGCCAGACCTCAAGACAAAAGACAGAACAAATGCACCCATACCCTAGGTATAAACATCAGGGATTGATATTCTAAATAGGTATGGATCACTTTGAGACAGGCAGGAGTCACCGTCCCAACTCCTTACAGGAAGAGTCACTGCCCTTTAAGCCTGTCCGCTTGGTGTATAACTCACTTTCCTATTCGATCTTGATTTAGTCACTTACCTGAGCAATTATATTCATCATCTTATTGGTTGGCCATAGTTCCGTCCCACCTCATATCTGCCTGCCTTGTGAATTCCCATTTTTCCCCATCTTGGACCTGCCTTACCTCATGGATTTGCTCTATAAAATTCTCTGGAAAAGGCAGGATCCTCAGCAACCCACTGGGGACCCCTTCTGTCTCTCGTGGACAGAAGCTTTCTTTCTGTCAATAAACATATTATGCTCTTAAAAAAAAAAGAGCTATTGCCCGGTCAGCCACTGCTGACGCTGCCATTCATATTCAAGTCTGCTGACATGTTTGTTGCTCATTTCTCTTCCTCCTATTCCACACAGCCTCTTGAAGGTGGTTTTATTCTTGGGATTTTATTAACGCCAGTGATGCATATAAATAAGCAACCAAATTGACAGTACTCACTGTGAAATCATTGGTTATTGGTCAAATTATGTCAGTTAGAAATAATTCCATGGAGACAGGGGAATAGGGCATTGTTTTAGATTCATACTGAGGATTGTGTCTACTGTAGATACCATTTGTCCATATAATACTTTTTACTTTCTTTTTATAAAGCAGTATTATTTCATGATTCTGAGATTAAAGATCCACATTAATTCTAAGTTAGCAAAGAAAAATTACCTTATTGATCCCATACACTGTATCCACTGCTACTGTGGCATAAAAGACACTGCATAGGACCATTTATATGTCTTCTGGAGAGACTGTGGATTTTTAAAAACCACTGTGTTATCGTGAACGTGTGGCTCATGAGGGGCATTCACTGAGATGACCAGGAGTGAAAAGAGCAGTGAGTAGATTAATGGTACTATTGAGTAAGGCTCAACTTGTCTACTCTCCACAGTTTCAGTATCTCTGATAATTTGGGGCTCCCAAAATACAATGAAAACAAGGTGTCTCTTATTTTTAGGTATCTGGAGAACAACTCACTCACCTAAATGTTCCCTCTGGCTTTTAGAGATCTGTCTAAAACAAAGCGTCTTGGTTTCATTTATCTCTGAGTGTTAATTTAAAACCAAAATCTTTTTTTATATAACCCTTACATAAGAATTGGAAAAGATAATAATAACATTTGTGTTTCTGTTAAGTTAAAACTACATTGACAAACAGCCTTGAGCATCAATCCTACTTATGAGGGTGCCTACTAAGGATTCTAGCTTTCTTACAATTATGACCAAAAGATACCTCAGGAAGGAGGCCAGATGGCTAAAATGGTCACTGCAGAAGTGAAAAGAATCTAACATTTTGCAGAAAAAAAAACTAGTATACTGCAAACATTATTTATAAAATTCATGAGCTTCATAAGAAATTAGGATGTTTTGGCAAAGTAAGTCTATTTAGAAAGAATTCAATTTGGACACAATTAATTTTCAAACAACTGCCAACTTGAAGAATGAGTATAGCACATCTTTGGTGGTGATAATAGATTTGCAGATTTGGAAGAAGCTTAATAAGTCTGATGTCCCAGTCGCTTGCACTGAAATAATTCCTATAGCATTTATTAAAATATGTTTCAGGTATCTTCTCTGAGATAGCACTCTTTTTAAGTTTGGGGGCTCAAGTCATTCAAAAAAAGATGGGACTTACTAAGCAGTCAATCATAAGATTTGGAAGCTAAACAGTCTAATAAGCTCAACGGTACTGTGGAGGAAAAGGGAATAGAAGGTAATGGGTAGACTGTGTTGTGAATGGAATGCAGGGAAAGTCTTAGACTGATAGTGAGCTCTACTTTAATTGAAATGAGGGAGAAAACCCTGCAGACCATGAAGAGAAGTTCTAGTTAGAAGAAATAATGAGAACCAAGAACTAGTGCCAAGCAATATGGTCATTTCTAAGGACAGCGATAGTGTGTGCGGGATTAGGACAGCAAAGGGAGGGAGAGAAGCGTAGAAGTCACAGTGCAGAGTCACTCAGACATGTGACAGGCTGTGGCTTTAAAACACAGGAAGAACTCAGAGTCTGAAGTGAAATAGTATGTTACCAGAAGCATCTGAGCAAAGCACTGACCCAACTGGCTACACTTTAAAAAGATCTTGGTGCTCTGCAGAGAACAGACCACACATGTCACATGTGCATGCAAGGGTGTCATCTAGAGGCCCTGCAATAAGCCAAGAATAAGATGCCAGCAGCTAGGTAGCAGGTGTTAGTGGTGTAAGTGATGCAACGTGGAGACAGTGGGGGAAAAGTCCGTATTTATTACGAATGTGAAGCCGCAGGATTTGCTGCTGTATCGGATGTGAAGTAGGAGGGAAGAGAACAGTTACGGGTGAGTGTTCAGTTTTTAGGTGGAACAATTACCATGGAGACTGAAAAAAAGTAGAGGAAGAAGAACAAGTCGGGCAGAATTAGAGCTTCTTTGATGCATGGTAAATTTGATGCGACTGTTTTGACATCCAAGAATTAATCTTGACAATCAGTGAGATACACAGAAGTCATCATCTACTTTAAATCCTTGGAGTGACTAATTTCACTAACTTTTGAGGCAACCTAATCTCTAGAGAGCCAACCTTAAGTGTTAGAACACCTCAATAAATTAAGACAAAATTCTCCTGCTAATGCTTTATACCCAATGAACATCATTGTATCTCTGGAAGAAAAACGTGAGTAATTCAGAATAACCTACACAAATCTACAGACTGTTTTACCTTATTGGTCATTTCTTTTCCAAGATAAACATTTCACTTCCACCATTCTCGTGTCAAATGATTTTCTAGATACTGTTGTTTTCAGGTAAGATCTTATTCCCTTAAAAGGTTTTTAATGAACACAAATAGCACAAGTTTAGCCAGAATTTGATGAACGGAGTTTCTTCATACATTTCTGTTGGGAAGAAATGTATATTTTACCTTTTTTTCCCCTGTCTTATTACTGTTGTGTTTGGAATGGTTTTCAGGCTACAATTTTTTTTAATGCTGCATTGCAGCATTAAAAACTGATTTATTATAATTGTGATTGGTTTTTCTCTTGTTTTCTGATTAGCACTGGGCTCTAACTTTGTATTTTCCAGCAAGGCCACCAATCTTTTTCAAAGAATAATTATTGCTGTGCAGGAGAGGGAGGAACTATTGAAAAAAAGAAGCATTAGCATGGTTGCCTAGCAACCAAAAAGGCATTCAGAATAATAGGATGAACAGGGGAAATAAATGAAAATATCATCTATGATGACATTTGATTTAGGTGAGAAAATAGCTAAGTATATGGTGCAGCCTTGACAATGAAGCAATCTTTTTCTTCAAAGAATCCTCTTTGCAGAGAAAACTTTACTTAAAGATTAGTCACCGTCTGACTTCAGGAACTGAGTGTCTTCATCATAATTGCATTGTGCTTTTTAAAATTATTTTATTTAACCATTTTCTTGTTTTTGCAAAAGGTCATTGTTAGCCCACACATTTTCTTTGGTATTTGTTTACGTATGAGTTATTTATTTTAAAAAATTTAGTATCAAATATCTGAATGCTATATTAACTCAACAGTTACCTGAATTTTGAAGACGGGATTTGATATAGAATATTGACAACAGACTAGATCCATGATTGGTTACTCTGTCTTTCCTTGTGTCCCTTAATATCTTGTCATTTAGTGAGTTTGCAACACTAGCTGAACGCAAGGAATTAAATAAATGTGTTTCGTTTGCTGAGTTTAGAATGGAATAAGGCATATTCAAAGAGTCTGTTTTTAAAGTTGCTTTGTGTCTGATATTACTTGGGTAATTCTTTCAACTTTGAAAAGAAGTTACTAAATTTAAAGTTCAGATGCATTTAATGGTGAAAGACGAAAGGTGCTTTAAAGTCTTACAACTCAATAGCATGCATTTTCCAGAGACTGCTCCTGAGTTTCTTTTGTCTGATTTACTCCTGAATATTTCCAGATGTTTTGCTCATCCCCCTGATTTATTGCTTTGTTCTGCAGACTATTGAGAACTTGGTTAGGGCTTGAGCGCCCCCAACCAGGAGACAAGTAAGACTGCCTTCCCAGAGCTTGCGCGACCGCGCGACCGGCGTGGACCCCAGGAAGAGAAAAATGCGCCCCACCCTCCGCCGTGCGCCTACTGGAGCACTGACTGAGAATCAAGGACAAAGCTCCCCGCCTCCACCGTGGCCCGCTCCCCTGCGAAAGCAACCTGCTGGTTCAGAGGTCTGGCTACATTGATAGCAACTAAGGTACATAAAACAACTAAATGCTGGAATTGTTTTGTTCATTTTGCAGGCCTGGGGCTGGCAGCCTGAACATCTCTTTGGAAGACGACAGTAGGCAATGTAGCAAAAATGGGGGACTCTCTTCTGTCTTGTCTTGGAGGTCCAATATTGTTCTCGTTGTTTTGCTTTATTCTGATTAATTTTTTTGGCCTTATTTTATACTCTGTTTTTTATTGGTTTTATTGTGGGTTTTTTTTATTTTTTATTTTTTTATTTTTTGGTTTGATTTTGCTATACCTGTTGGAAAGGTCAACTATTCTGAAAATAACAAGATATACTATAGCAGCTATTGTTTTCATAGTATCTTCCTTAGAAGTTCTGTACTGCTTTGTTTTGATTGACTTCATTCTGTTGCATTTTGTTGGATTTTACTATCTTTAAAATTAAAAAAAAAGAACTTGGTTAATAGCTGATGTATTTCCATTACCTTTCACAATGGGAACTGTCACCATGCAAAGGCTAAAACTCAAAAACCTTTGATAGGAAAGGTAGGACACAGCAAATATAAGTCCTATTAGAATACTTTCAAGGCAATAAAAGACAAGCAAGCAAAGAGAAGGGATTCTATCAATTAAGTTTTGTGAAAGTACGAGGTAAGGTAATAGTTGCATCATAGGGTGATGGAAATATAAACTTTTGAAGGTAATTTAGATTAAGAATTTTAAGAGAAAATAGTCCATTCACTCACGACCTCTCTTCTGTAAGATTATCATTTCAAAGCCATTAACACTGGTGCTAATCCCATGAGATCCCAGCTACCACCGTGCCTAGCGAGGACACGATTTGAGTTTTCTCTTTCATGGATTGCAAGTGTGAGGCTGTGTAGTATGAGCCGGTGATGGCTGACTGATCTGAGAAGTTATGTGTATGTGGGTCTGAAGTTGCTCACACAGTGATCTGCTACACGAGATCACCCTCTGTACTCATGACTGAAGGGAATTTGCTTTTGAAACATGAAAGCGTAAAGGAGAATAACTGAATCTCTTCAATAGAATTATCTTCTAAGGTTATTAAAAGATAACTTTAGCTAGATATATTTACAACAAACTACCACTAGATTGTAAGCTCCGTGAAGATCAAACCCTTGATCTGAATTCTTTCTCCAGAATCTGCTACGATAATTAGCACTGAAAGGGTTTTCAAAGAATGTTTGTTGTTATTAATGTGATTTGGATATCACTGATATGGCTTTTTCTTTCTAATAATTTATTGAATCCCTTCACAAGGATAACTAGTTATGGGTACAGAGGTCCATCTTCATCTCTTTAATTCTTTAATTTTCTTGACTTTTTATTCACTGATCTTTTGAATTTCTGGCTGTTTTACATGCAAATTCAACTGAAGGTGGATATTTTCATTAATAACAGAGAATGAGTAATCTCTGTGATGCTTCAGGGTTGACAAGAAACTTGACCTTTGATTTAAATATATATCCACAAGATATCTGTGCTACCATAAACATAAAATTACTTAAATTTAGTTGGATTTGTCTTCCTTCATTGAATTAGTAGTGGCATTAAGATCATGCCATGGTGGTCTGAAGTTTTGGCTGGTTTTTCTGCACTCTGTGGGCTTGCTCTCTGAATAAAGTAGCAATAAGAAGTCCTTCGGTTTGGGCATGAGGAAAATAGCTTTAAAATAATATACTTACACTATACTAAGTAGAAGATGCCTATCCTTCTCTCTGTGTGTCTCTGTCTCTCTCGTTCTTACACATTTCCTTTGCCTACAATTAACTGTTTACCCATTTACTACCTCTCTATCTGGGCTCCATTGCCATTTCATATTCCTATCAGTTAAATACCCAGTGAGAACTGAATTGAGCATTCCCCAGCTAACAGGTATTTGCTGTGCTAAACGTCACATATTCATTATTGCAGGTTCTTTCCAGATTCATTCTGCTGAACAATCTATTTTGCTCTGAAAGAGTTAACAAAACTGCCAAGAGAAAGTTTGTGGGAGGAACAGGACTCAAATCATGCAAGGGTATTTTAATACATTGCTTACAATCAGCTCCTGTAGAATATAAATTCTATGATGGGAAGGCCAAAATATGACTCATTTTGCACAATATTCTAATACTCAGGATAGTGTCTGGCTCAGAATAGGAACTCAACAAATATTGAATGAATGAAAAACTATTAGAAATTATATGCACTGAAAGCCACTGGTGATCATAGACGTGAAACCATCAGTGATCATGAAATGATACCAAAATTGGGGAGAATTCAAACAAGAATCTCTGGTTTGTGTGGAAAGTCTTATTTTTTATTTTTTGGTTTTTTTTGAGTCAAGGTCTTGCTATGTAATTCAGCCTGGCCTTGAGCTCACTGGGTAGCCCAGGCTGGCCTCGAAGTCATGTGGCTCTCCCTACCTTGGCCTCCAGAGTGCTGGGAATCGCAGGATGCACCACCATGCTCAGCCCTGCGTAGGAAATCTTGAATGAGCAAAAGCAGACTGAGGACGTTCTTTCTACCTTCACTGTTTAACATAGGCTCCCTGGCATCCATTTTCTCAGTTAAGAAATAGGTCACCACACCTACATTATGAGTTCCTGTGAGGATTACAGACAGCCTACATCAAACAGTGTCTACATCTCAGTAGCGATAAGTAGTTTTTAGACTTCATCACTCTACAAACATTTAGCTCCTGACCATTGTATCAAGCATTCTGTAGAAACAGGGCTACAACAAACAAAGAGCATGAAGTCTCAAGGCTCAGATTTAAATGACCAAAGAGAGCCTTAATCAACCACCATTCAGAGAAGTTAAAAATAATAATGGCCTTTGTAATTAGTGGCGCTTCTAGTAGCATCAATGGCACTGACTTTATTTTTGATTCTACAGGTGTTTTATACAGGATAATAGTAACTGAATTTTAAATTCCATGAAGGTAAAGCTGCTCACTTCGGGTATTAACACGTTAGCCATGATACTGTCACTTATTCTATCAGTTGTTTCACATTATAGCAGAACAATGGCTGGAACCTGGACTTCTGATTTTCACTCTGCGGGCAGAGTTCTAGAAAACTGGCGAACTAACCGCCTGGGGTGACCTCGGACAGACTGGTAGGAAAGCGAGCTGAATGTAGAACAGGATTCCCACATCCATTAGTGGCCATTTTCCTTAAAATGTGACCCCCAAAATGTAGAGTTTTCATCATTCTGTTACATTTTTTGAAAAAAAAATTCAAATAACCACAAGGAGCATTTAATATTAAAACGATAAATGCTTCTCAAATTTTCTGGGGAATTTCTAAAGAGCAAGAGTATAAGGTTCAGGTCAGAATTTATAATTTGTAACTACTTAAGGAAAAATGAAACATCATATGCTAAATACTCCAACAAGCGACATATTTTCTGGAGGAAAAAAGTTAAAATTTTTAACATAGAAACAGAAGGAAGAATAAAAAGAAAGCAAGGACGGACAAGAAATGACAGAAGTGTGAGTGCACATGAGTATTTGAAAACAACGTTTCAAATCATATACTTAGAAATTTTAAAAGCTACAACAAATTCTGCTCTGGGACCAAACTAGAGCAGTCAACACAAGCCTTTTCAGCATGCACTGGGTTTAGTCTCTGATAAATCGATTGTGCATACAGTTAGTTAATTCTTGCTAGAATTTGTCAGTCAAAATTGTTACTGCAGCCCCAAATGCTTTCCAACTTGTTTTACATAATAGCTCTGGGTAATATCACAGCAGGCTTCTTTGTGCAGACACAGCAATATGGGTCAGCTTCAAGGGTCACATTTTGTAGCAATAACCAGGAAAACCAAGTAAGTCATTCATTCACTTGATAATAGGCTAAATGAAGGTTTCTTGGGGAAGAATCATGAATGATGCTCTAAGAATTCCACAAGGATGCTGCATTTTTGCAACAGCTAGTCCATGTGAAGAAGAGTTTAAATCAGACATTCAAAATAGTGAAAATCTGAAGTGACTTCAGCAACTAAAATAAAAATGCAAACCACAATAGCTGCTGTAGATAAAAGTTAGATATAAACCCCAAACCAGTGTAGTTGCTGAGTCCCCTGCCCCACTTTGTGGCAAATAGAAACAGGTGTAGGGGACAGAGGTAAGCAGCCTGTGGGCTTTCTGCTTGGATGAGAAATTTACAAGAGGAAGCAGCTTCTACAGCTTTCTACTGTGGCAGTGATAGTAAGGTCTCTTGAGAAAACAAGTCACCTAACAACTTCAAATAGAAAGATGGTTCCTTGACATGACTGAGATGATCTCAAACCCTAAATTAACATTCCCTTAAGGTTAAAATCATGATTTTATTTTGTCTAGGTGAAATCTGCCAAAGGAGATACTTTCTGATGATTTTTCTTAACTGTATAAGACGTGTGTGTGTGTGTGTGTGTGTGTAGTTTGTTTGATTGCAATAGGATCAGTAAGGTTACAATCACCATGGGGTGATCAGTCCTGGTTGATATTTTGGTAGGGAGGAGCCAATGTACCACAGACTTATAATAATTTGGTTCTATTCATGTAATAGTGAAAACATCAGAAAATTACTATTAACAGCAGGAGTAGGAAAAAATGACCACTAACATTAATATTTTAAGATTGATCATTTTAGGCTTGTTATTTTGAATTTCATCTCTTCATAATTTTAGTGTGTTTATTGACATTTTTATATACTTTTGATGGGATAATTTTCCAAAAGTTGCGTGAAGGCAGTTTTAATCTCCTAGCAATGTGTTCCTGGGTAGCGCTTAGCCTAGTGGTCACAGCGACACTATGAGAAAGGAATTACGGTTAGGCATATCTATAGATGAAAAATTGAAGCTCAAGTGATTTGAGAAGTATTATACATTGACAGTAATTCAGTTTGGTATGGAATGTTTGTTTATTGATCTTTTGTTGTTGCTTTCTTCTGTTATTGATTGTATCTAAAGCAAGTTTTATTTTCTTTTCCCTTGAGTTTGTTTCCCCCATGATCTCCTTAAAAGTTAAAAATTTTAGCTAGAAACATTTAGAATTTAAAAAATCAGTTTTCTAGGGATGGGATACAGTCAGTGGGAGAGCGTTCACCTGGCATTATGAGGTCAGTGATTCATATATAAAATCATATTCATCTTCAGGAAACATTGCCCCCACTGTACCCAGTTTTATTGCTCCCATTATATTTTTTTCATGCATCAGTTATGCCCATCTTATTTTTTCTTTGTGCACCAAGTGTGTGAGTACATGTGTTTCTGATACTATCGACGTTTTCTTTTTCCCTTCTGCATTTTGAAACTGCTTTTTGCTGGTTTTCATGTCATTGGTTTCCTTTTGTGTGTGTGTGTGCAGATTTGATGCAGTTTGTATGTACTTTTGGAGATTTTTAAATAGTTTGAAAATTTATTTTTAGTTCCTTTAAATACTTTTCTGTTTCAGCTCCTCTTGTACCTTCAGCTGTTTTTCTTTTCCTCATATGCTTTATATTTTTATCTTTTTGTGTACTATCTTCATGCTTCAATATCTTGATTTTGTTGACTATATTGGGTAGCTTAGGGATATTAGTCTGGACTGCTTAGACTGCAGAGCTCTCATGAATGGGTTAAATGGTTTTGAAAAACTCCAGTGCCTCCCTCCCCCATTCTGCTATGGGGAAACACAGCAAAAAGATGGCTGTTCATGGGCCAATAGAGAATAACTCTCACCAGACTCGGAATCTGTGTCTGCATCTGGGACTTCACGACATTTAATACTATGAGAAATACATTGCTGTAGTCTTTGTAATTTTGTTAAAGCATCCTGGATGGACTGACCAAAGTATTCCATACGCTATTTTTGGAAGAGTTTATGGGGAGTTGTTATAAATTTTCCCTTGAATATTTGGTAGAATTCACCCTTGAAGTCATCTGGTCCTAGGTTTTCTTTTTAGGGAAGGGTTTTGGATATTGATTCAATCTGCACGTTTATTGGTCTACTCAGATCTTCTATTTCTTCTTGATTTAGTTTTGATGGTTTATGTATTTTTAGAAATTTACCCTCTCCCTTAATTGTGTTGTGTATAGTTGATTTCCACAATTTATTATAGTGCATTTTCTCTCTGAGGAATCTGCTGAATGCTTCTTTTACACCTGTTACTGTATTTACTTGTCTCCTTTTTATCTTAGTTAGGCTTTCTAAGGATTTATTAGTTTTATATTTTAAAAAGTAATTCTTAAATTTATTCATTTTTTAAATTTATGTCTGCTCTAATATTTATTATTTCTTCCTTCGGCTAACTTTGGATTTAGGTTTTGCTATTTTTCTTATTCCTTTAGCTATAAAGTTTATTGTGATCTGTTTTATTTTTTTAAGTAGACATTTATTGCTATCAACTCCCCCATCAGTACTGCTTTTGCTACATTTTATGGTTTAGAATCTTGTACTTTTATCTTTATCTTGAGCTATTTTTAAATTCACTTTTGATTTCCTTTTTAATCCAATTGTTGTTGAAGAGTGTGTTGTTTAGTTTCTTAGCATTTATGAATATTCCCATTTTCAAACTGATTTCTAGTTTCATTCTGCTGTAGTTAGGAAAGAAATCTTCCAAAGCTTCTAAGACTTATTTAGTGACCTATCACGTAATCTATTCTGGAGAACATTCCATATGTGCTTGAGAAGCATATGCATTCTTCTGCTACCAGAAAGAAAATTATGTGCACATCTTTATGAACATGTGGTCTACAGTCCTATGTCAGTACGCCATTTCATTAATGATTATCTGTCTAGATGTTCTGTCCATTACTAGAGTTTCCTATAATTATTGTGTTGCTGTCAATTCTTTCCTCTCTCAATATTTGTTGCATAGATTTAGTTGCCTTGTGTTAGGCGTTTTTTTATTAGTGTGGTCCAGATAGACCTTGTCAATAAGAGGTTCACTGGGGCCGGGGATTTAGCTCAGTGACATAAGCACCTGTCTGGCAGGTGTGAGGTTGTGAGTTTGATCCCTGGTACCAAGAAAAAAAAAAAAAAAAAGAAAGAGATTCATTGGCAGACTTGGCAGACATGCTAACAGAGACTGAGAAGTCCTACATCTGCTGTTTGTAAGCACAAACACTGATGATATAATGCAGTTCATATTCAAAGCCCTAAGAATTAAGAGATTGATAAGGTAAATCCCAGTCTGAGTCTGAACCAGTCATGCTAATGTATGAAGCAGGAGAAGACGGAGGTCTCAGTTCCAGCAGAGGGAATTCTCCCTTCTGTCACCTTTTCGTCCTACATAGGCTCTTGGCGGACTAGCTGTTGCCATTGCAGAGAGAGGATCATCTGTTTTTAGTCGGGTCATCTGTCCAAAAACTTATCTATTGCAAAACTCCCTTAGAGACAAATACAAAAAATGTTTTATCAATTCTCCAGGAATCCTGTAGCCTAATCAAGTTCATATATAAAATTACACATTGGTGTGCCTATGTCATTGGTATGTCTTCCTGTTTAGTTGAAGCTTTTTTCTTTATATAATTACTTTCTTCATTTAGAAATATATTCTGACTTAATGTAATTTTTTTCTGATATAATGATGGAATGTGAAACATCTTTTTCTATCCCTTCACTTTCATCTTGTGTGCTTCCTTACATTTAAAGCAAGTTTATTAGAGACAGCATGCATACGTAGGTAGTGGGTTTTTTTATTCACCCAGCCACATCTTTGTTCATTCATAAATTTTATCCATTTACACTTAAAGTAATCATCAATGGTCAATGACTTACTATTGCCATTTCATTAAATGATTGCTGTGGAGGAGGGTGTTGCTTTTTTCTATTTCTTGCTATTGTCCTGTGAGCTCCGTTGTATTTGTGTGTGATTGCTGGTGTATGTCAGCTCTCCTATTGCTGGACACAATTCCTGACAAAACTTAAAAGACGAGAGATTCATTTGTTTGACTGTTTCAGAGCGTTCAGCCCTTGGTTGGCAGGCTTCAAGGCAGGACCATTATGGCAGAAAAAAATAGTGAAGCAAAGCTGCTCATCCCATGGTGGCCAAGTAGCAGAGGCCCAAAATACCAGCAGAGATACAAGGAATAGGCACCAGGTATATATTTTCCAAGTTCACGCCTTCATGACACCCCCAGAAGTGTGCTAATCCCTGAATGACCCCAAAGTCAATCAAGTTGACAAGTTTAACTGTCACAGAGAATTTGCATTGTTAGGCTTTCGTTATTTTCTCTTTTTTTTTTTTTTTTTTGCGTAACTTACACAGATATTTTGTGGTTACCATGAGCTTACTTAAAATATCTTACTGTTACAAAAGTCTTAAGCTGATAGCAACTTATGCACATGTTAAACTTGAAACATTTACCTCTCCTACTTCACATCCTGTGTTACTGATATCTCAGATGTATACTGATAACTGTCTACTTATGTCTACTTATACTGGGTATCCATAAACATAATTTTAGTTAAAGTTATTTTAAATGCTTTTCTCTTTTAACTTTTATACTGGAATTAAAACAATTTATGCACAACTATAATAATATGGACTGATGACATATTGGTCTATAAACTAACCTGTAATTTTAGTATCTCATGCTATAATGTTTCTGTTTATTCTGCTTTTGTTTCAACTTGAAGTACACTTTTTCAGCAGTTCTGGAAAAGTTGGTATAAAGCTGATATTTCATAAAGTCTGTAGTACACAGTGATTACATTTATCATGTGGAGTTAGTACATGTACATAATACATCATAATTCTTTTTTTTTTGTCCCCTATCCCCCTCATTTCCCCCACTTCTTCCAACCCTTGGTCCCATAACATTTGCAAAAGCTCAATTGCCATTTTTTCCTTCAATTCTTTTTTTTTCTACCCGTCCCCTTCCTCTTTCCTCCCTGTATCTCTTGTTCCCCTTCCCATCTGAAAAATATTTGCTTACTTTCTGTTATCTTTTTTAGGGCAGTTTTGTTGAGTGTGATATTCTTGGTTGGAGGTTTTTTCCACCCTTTTAATACTTGAGACATTATCCCACTTCCTTTTGGTCCATAAGGTTTCTGCTGACCAGAGTCAATGGTTTCCCTTATGTGGCAAGTCATTTTCTTTTTGCTGCTTTCAACATTATCTTTGTCTTTGTCTTTTGACAATTTGGTTATGCATCTTGATGTGTATTTTTTGTATTCATCTCATTTGGTATCTTTTGTCCTCCTTGAATCAGGGTATCGTATTCTTTCCCAGATTAGGGAATGTTTTAGTTATTATTTCTTTAAAAAGTTTTATGTCCCTTTTCTCTTGTTCTTGAATACCTCCTAATATATATATATATATATATATATATATATATATATATATATAGTCTTCCTTGATAGTTTTCTATAAATTAGGTTATATTTACTTTTTAAAAAATCTTTCTTCAAGTTTGCTAATCCTTTCTTCTGCTTGATCTAGTCTGCTCTTGAACCATGCTTTTGGAAGTTTTTGTTCTGTTATTGTATTCTTCCACTCTGTGGTTTACAACTGGTGCTTTTTTATGGCTTTACTCCCTGTCAACATTCTAATTTTATTTCCTGTAATATCATAGTAACAGCAATGAGCTTTTATGACTATTACTTTGAATTCTCTGTTGTGTAAGTCATACATCTCCATTACAGTAGGGTAATCTGGGAATTCATATGTATGGAGAACATCTCTCTTTGTTGCTTCTTTTATCTCAATTCTCTATTAGGGATTCAGTCTTCACCAACTGACTTTGCCTTTGGTGTCCCTCCGGCAGTCAGAGTATGCTGAGTGAGGTGAGACAGAACCCAGTTCTTCAAGTAGATGCCAGAAAAATACGAATGCTAGACATGTGGTCCACTTGATGTTCTCCTATAAGAAGCTGGGACACAGAGCCAGGCATCTGCTTGTTCTGCTGGGGACCAGGAAGCAGAGCACTGGCCATGCGCATGTGATCGTTCAAACCATATGCTCTTTCAAATCATCACACAGCTCTTCATGGTCTCCAGTGGCCTAGCGCAAGCCAGTCCATGTGCTGAGCCAGATGGGATGTCTGGAAAGTGCTCATGTATCCATCCAAAACCACTTCTTCATTTGCCATCGGCCCTGGGTGACTAGTGAATGCTAGGCCACTAGCTCTTGGAGACAGGTGAGTTAGAAAAAAGACTTTCAGATGTCAAGAGGCTGAAGCAGGGGAATTGCTGTACGTTCAAGGCCAGCCTGGGCTACATAATGAGTTCAAGCCTAGCCTGGACTATGTAGCGAGAGTCTGTCTCCAAAACAAAGTCAGAAAGGAGGGGGAAAATAAAAGATCTTCAGATAGCAGCATGACAAACTGGGGTGCTAATACGTGGTCCAACCCCCTTCCTCCTCAGGAAAAGCTAGAAGTTGAAAATTTTTCCCCAATTGTTTGATGCTGTACTGCTGAAAGTGATTATGCTAAGAGTATGTGTCTGCATTTCCTATCAGTTTTGATGTGGTTATTTTCCAATTCACTAGTGTGCTAGAGACCTATAAGTAGTTTTTGGGTTTCTCACCTAGGGAATTAAGTTTGTATGGTTGTGTGTCCAGGAAAGCCCCCTAATTCATCATCTTGTGGCTCTAATACTAACCTGAGTCTTACATGAGATATGTGTTAAAGTGCTTAATTTCCAATTTATTTCTTTTGTTTTATTATCTTATTTTGGATACATTTTCTAGCTTGAAGAATTCCATAATTACAGAATAAGAATTTCTCACTATGACCTATCTTTACTCACCTGCCTAAGCTAAAGTACTCATTAAATTTTTTCTTGAGAAAACTGAAAAGTAATGTATACAACTTCAAGAATGTTTTGAACATTAATTCCAAGTTAATTCCTTCCAAACTTCACTATCAAATACAAAGTGTCTCCTGCATATTTCACTTGTCTTTCATTCCTTATTTTTGCTTGTATGATCTGGTAGCCTCTGAGTCATTCTGTTAAAAGATGGATCAATGGGGAAACTGGGGTAAGAAATGGTACTATCAGAGAAAACAATCTAGAGAAGTACATGTGTGCACCTATGTGTAAGAGTCTTTGTCTTTCATAGGATGAAAAGTTGTATCTGTATACTAAGATGATGTATTAAGGTAGTTTGTCATTTTATAAAAATAGTATCTCTCTGGCGTCATGTAGGTTTGGAAAGTGAAAATCCTCCAGCTGCTTGATATAGCTCCCTGATAAATAATTCTATTTTCAGAAGAAATTTTAAAATGAGAGTTGGGGTTAGAAGAGATAAGGTTTGGTACTACTGACCTTCTACCATCATTATTAATTATCTCCTTTAATTAGCTATTATTTGCACTGCACTGCATACATGAAAAAATTCTTTGTTATAGTTTTTTATTGGAATGAATTTTTGGAGACATTAATTTCTTTAAGAATCTAGGGCTAAGAAACATTGTCTATTCCATTTCTAGGTATCTTCCCAAAAGAATTAAAGACATCACAATGCACTGATCCATACATACCCATGTTTATAGCAGCACAATTCATGACAACTAACTCTTGGAAAAGGCCTGTGCATCCGCAACAGATGAATGGATAGAGAACATGTGGTATTCATATGAAATGGATCATTACTTTGCCACAGAGAAAGATACTTGAGTCACTCATGGTAAAAGGATCACCCTTGAGAATATAATTTTTAGTGAAATAAATTACACACGGGAGATTAAATAGTGTGTGATTTTTCTTATATGAGAAACCCCAACTATAAATAAAGAGAAAAATGATAGGAAGTGGGGAAATATTTATCAAATGAGAAGGGGATCAAGAGATTAATGGAGGGGGTAGGAGGGAAACGAGATGGGATAAAAAAAACCGGAAAAATATATTGAGCTGTTGCAAACAGGAAGAGGATCAAGAGATGGAAGGACCAGGGAGGGAAGGGAGAGAAAGGGGATAAAAAAAAAAGATTTATGACGTGTCAAGTCCAAGTATCAACTCCCAATGCTAAATGTGATTGTTTTGTAGTGCAAACATACACTAATAAAAATTTTAAAAAGAAAAATGTTACTTGAGACATGAAAAGAAACATTGCTTGCATTAGCAATGATAAGAATTGACCAAATCTATTTAAACATTCTTTTCATCTTTGGAACAAAGCTCAGAAAAGCTAATATCTTGAAGATGAAAACCTGGGGTGAACATAACACTTTATATTAATATCAAATCATGTTTTCACTTGAACTTTTAGGAATTCATTACCTGTGCTAAATGCCTGAATGCTCCAGGCATTGGGGTACATTATTGTAATCTCAGTACTCTGGGAGTCTAAGGCAGCAGGATGGCAAGTTTGAACCCAGACTAGAAAACTTAGTGATTTAGAAAAATGCTGTGAAAAAGTACTGGGAGGCTGGTAAGTGAGAAGGTCATGAGTTCAATCCTCAGTATCAAAGGTAAATAAATAAAATTAAAACAAATAAATGCCTGAGTGATTGGTTTTTCTTAAGAATAACTTATGGGCACAGAGTTATACTTGGGAGAATTGATCTGAGGTATTAGAAAATACCGATACTTTTATATGTAATAAAAATTCTTTCCTACAATGAGTTATTCTGGTTGTGAAAATAAACTTACTTCTCTTTGACTCGGTATAGCTGAGCCATAAAACTATTCAAGATACCCTGAAGAGTTTTAATGAAGTAGCTTGCTATGACTTTTCTGTTTCCTGTTGCTATTTTCTTGGAGGAGGGGATCAGAAATGTCTTTCTTTGTGCACTACCCTTAACATGCCCTCAAATTATGCATGTCCATACACCCTAAACTCTTATTAAAGATAAAGCTGACAAAATTAACTTTTGGGAAATATTCCAACTCCTAAGTGATGACTGTGTCAATGATGTGATTATTCACTTTTTAAAAGTAAGTACACTTTAACAACTGTTTAAAAAAGTAGGAATCTGAAATATGGCAGTATTATGTGTACAACTTCACAATGTGCAATATTAAGTACAATTTGCATTGCATGAATGATACAGCATGAACAGAAGATGCATAATTCAAAACTCCAACAAATTCAATATCCCACAAGGACAAATGAGCTGAAATTTCATCTTTAAAAATTGCTGATCAATAAATCATATTTTAAAAGAAGCTGAGTAATTACTAGATGAAGCTTAAAGGAATAGAATCCTCATTTACATATTAACAGACATTTCTGGCAATAATTTCTGTCATGAGCTCGTACATGCTAAGCATGATAAATTGCAGCAGTAACTCAGACTGATTTTTCTAATGTATAATAAAAAGTCATTGAAGAGTCTAAAAATATGTATTTACTTACTATAGAAAAATGTAGCACTAACTTAAGAATTAAATGTAGTCATTTTTAAAGAATCTTAAACTGCTTAACAGGCAGATTCCTAAATTTAAAGAATAATATATTTTATTAAAAACAGATACATAATTATATTTTATCTCTGTTTCATTTGTTTTGCTTTGCTTTGTTTGAGATAGGGTCTCACTCTAGTCCAGTTCAGCCTTGAATTTGCTATGTAGCCTAGGGTGGTCATTGTCCTGATGCAGCCTTCTGAGTGCTCGAATCACAGGTGCGCACCACCACATCTAGCTGTTAGTTTCTTACTATCAATTGGATTTAAAATTTTCAACAGGTAAGAATAAAGTGTACTCTGACTACGTGTCCAAATCACTTTCAGAGAATTGAGGGCACAGCTCAAATTGCCACCTGCAACTCTAGAACAACACGAAAATGCAGACGCACACAGCTGAGAAAGTCAGCTTAGCTGGGGCAGAAGACACTAGAACCACAAACGAGACAAACAGTTGAATGGTAATTTGGTGGAACAGCTGGAACCTAGTATGGATTCTCATGAATAAGAAATAACTGAAGGCTTAATACCTTGAGGGCCATCATCAAATACAAATATCTTCTATTTTCTGTTCCACTTTGACAAATAGATTACTTTTATCACATATTACTTGTGCTGTTCAAAACTGTATGCTTCTTGATTTTTATGGTTCACTTACTCTATCTTTGTAGAAAACAGTGTATCAGAAAGTCTACTATTGTTGATTTGTTTATTTCTATTTGTGTGCCAACATTTGCTTTATGTATTTTGAAGTTATTTTAATGACTGTAAAATTTCAAAAATTCAAAATTGTATCTTCCTAATGAATTAGTTTTTCTTATTGACGTTTCCCTCAGTCTTGAATAATGGTTGTTTTTCAACTCTATTGATACACATCTTGTATCATATATCACTATCTTGCAAACAGAATAGTATTAGGTTTTTATCATATCCATGCTTATAACTGCCTTTTAATTAGAATTTTTAGAATCTTAGTGTACTTAGTTTTGGTGTATGGTTTCTTCTATTTGTACTACCACAAAAATTTCTTAATTACTATTTATTGATTGTTTTGTTCTTACATATTTTCCTCTCATTTTTATTCTTATTCATTTCCAAAGTTCTTAGCTCTCTTATTCATTTAGGCTGTTCTTAGTTTTCCATGAAAAAGTAGCACAGCACTGTGATCCCTGAAAGAATTTAAGCTAAAATATTGGATCCAGCGGGTGTCCCAAGTTTCTTCTCAGAAGCATTTTTCATTCAGTAGGAAAGGAAACAAGTGATGCAAAAAGTCTTGTTTTATTTAAGAGAAAAACTCAGAGTATCAGGAAATGGAGGCAACTCGATTGAGTAAATCTAAGTGCTGACAAAAAGCAAGGTCCCTGAAGAACACATTCCAGGGATCTATGTAGAGAATGCTTAAGCCTCCTGCTGAAAACTAAAGCATTCATGAGTTGATTTGACTGCAGTCGAAGTCACAGGAGACTGAAGCAGCTATAAATATGATGCAGAGATCTGGAACAGAGGGAAATACACAGAAATAAAGCTCAAATTTTGCATGGGTAGCCCTTGAATATTTGTTAAGTGTGAAGAGTCACATGCGTTGGGTGAATCTCTCAGGGGTGAAGGAAACAATGGGGAGATGAGCACCATAAACAGGCACTGGATTGACCTTTAGTCTGTGAATAAATTTTAGTAGGTACTTAATAAGTTGACCTCTACAGGAAGTTGTTATATGAAAACATTCCAGAGCCTGCACAGCGCTGAAAAGATATTTAACTACCGACCAGAGTTAAGAGACCATGTCAGACACTTCGAACATTCATTAATGGTGATGCCTTAACAGGAACATTAAATTAGATCAAGTGAAAACTGTATTCTACCCTTGCAAATCTCAAAATCAGCTCATTAAGGTTTCAAACTGATTTGCAAGTACAGTAGTCCCCCCACTGTCAAAAGCCTCAAACAACATTTTAAACCTCCCTCCCTAAAATGAAAACCACATCCATCTCAAATAAAAAAGGCACCTAAAAAAAACAGGAAGGTGAGTCCTGTGGCAAGTATAAATAAAATAAATTTATGGAAACACTGAAAAAAATGACAAAGGTATGGAATTAGTAGTTGTGGCAGTTAAGGTGGAATCTCAACTTACTGGTTTTGCGATTTGTGGAGCACAGCTTTGGGCGGCCCCGGGTGTGTCATAAAGACATGACATTCGGTACCATGCATGGTCTCTGGCCCTTTCTTTTCTGACACTCCTCCCTGTTCTTCCCAGACACCATGAAATGAGAAACTTTGATCCACCGCACCCTATTTCATGATGTCTCTGGAGGCCTTGGACCGAAACTGCCAACAAATTAAACTTCTCCTCTTTCAGGTTGTTGATGTTGGGTATTGTGGCCAGTGATGAGAAAGGTTACTCACACAGAAAATTGTTGCCAGGAATGAGGTCACTTGTGCAACTATACTAGACCATGTGGTTCAGAAGTTTTCAGAACTAGTCTGTAGGGAAAGTTTGGAAAGGTTCAGAGATGCTAGAAAAGGACTAGAACACTAAAACAGAGTCTGATGGATGATTCTGGTCAGAGTACCAAAGACCACGTACTGATAGAAAGGTGGACATTAAAGGCCAGGCTCAGCATGTTTCAGGTGGGAACAAGGACTCCAATGGCAGGTGGACTAGAAGACAAGCAAGTCATGCTCTGGTATAAAATTTGTTTATGTTTTGCCCATGTCCTGAGAATTTGTGGAGGACTGAGATTAAGGGTGGTAAACAATTAATCTGACTGAGGCTATTTTAAAGCAGCCTAACATTCAGATTGTAGCATGGGTATTGATCATGGGTTGAAACTATAAATTAAACCTCTCCTTCTTTAAATTGCAGATGTTGGGTATAGTGTCTCAGCAACAAGAAAGCTGACTATACAGTAGGAAAAGAAGAAATTATTTTTAAGAAAGTTTGAGTATAATAAGAGAAATAAAAGACATACAAAATATCAAATGAAACTTCTAATGATAAAAGTTAGAATATTTCACTTTAAAAAGTAACTGAAAAAGCATAACAACAGGTTAGTGCAGAAGAAAGAAAAATGAACTCCAGGAAACAGCAAGAAATATTCAAAATAAGGCAGAGTTAAACAATTTGAAAAAAATCACAATCCCAGTTGCTTGAGGGAAAACTCAAATGGTCTAGTATCAACTAAATGTGAAGTGACCTTTGGGAGTTGTGGAAAAATATTTAAAGAAATAATAACCAGAAACATCTGAATTTCATGAAAATTACAAACCAACAGATTTACGCAGTACAGTGAAACCCAGGCTGTACATCTGAAAGAAAATCTTGGCAAGAAATATAAAAATTAATTGTGCAGTAGAGAATAACTGAAAAACAACTAGCAGAAAATAAATGTTACAAAGAGAGGAACATAGACTATAGATCCTTATTGAAACAGCATGAACCAGATGACAACCATAATGTACAAAACAAACTAACAGAAAAACCCCAGCAAACTTCATGTGCTAACTTAAAATTATATATTCAGTAAAATATTCTTCAAAATTGAATATTAAACAGATACATTTTGGCAAATGAAATCTAAGATAATTCATTAATGATAAACCTGCACTATAAAAAGTGCTAAAAGAAGTTCCTGAGGTTGAAGAAAAATAGAAACTTTGACCAAAGAAGAGTGCCAAAATGAGTTACTATGCAGATGCAAATCAGTGACTTTAAAGAATTCCTTAAACAAATAGTTCAATTTCTTTAACATAAGTAAATATTCAAAATAAAAACTGGACACTTTTATGGGTAAATGGATGTGCCTTGAGAATATACTTATTAGTGAAATAAATAAGACATGCATGTGTAAACATCATATTGTTTCATTAGTGTGACAAGCTGAAAGAAAACATGTATAGGTGTATGTATATGCACATAAAAAGTAGTTAAGAAGGTTTTAAAAAAAAAGAAGCATAATGTCCTCCTTAGTCCTCCACATGGCCTGTTCAGAAGCAAATTCAATGTCTCCCCTCACTGAACACCTCTGTAGGTTCTGTCTTCCCTTCTATACCTTGTCCCAGTCTTTTTGTCCCAGAGTGAATGATCTCAGCCAAAGCAACGACTCAGGTCATACCTGTCTTTACTTTAGCTAACCCACTGCAGTCCATTTGGAGTTGACTTTTGGATGTCTTAAGAAATTTTTGATGTGCTATAAGGTTTGTTTTTTTTTTTTTTCTGCATGTGAATATCCTGTTGTTCTAGTATCTTTATTGAAGGTATAATCCTTTCTCCACTTAATTACTTGTGCATCTTTGTCAGAAATCAATTGTCTGTTATGTGGGTATCTATTTTGAGACTTCATGTTAGTACCTTGGTGGTTTGTGTTTCTTGATATCAATACTGTTTTGTCATGATTAATGTCACTTTGTGATGAGTCATGAGATTGGGAAGAGTTAGAACTCTAATTTTGTTCCTTTATCAAAGTTGTGCAGACTATTGGAGTCTTTTGTATTTCTACAAAGATGTAAGAATCAAAATGTTAATTTTTATAAAAAATAATATTGGCATTTTGAAAAAATAAAAATAAAAAGTTTTATGACGATAAGTAACAAAATATATGCAGAGATGTATAATATATATACAGTTAGGATGTTAGACATTTTCCAATCTTAACTGGATAGGACAGCTACAATGGATAGAACCATGGAAGAGAAAACATACTGTTGTGTGATTCTTAAATTATATGCAAAGTGCTATAATATAATTTGAAAGTATGATATAGTCAAATATATTTTACTGGAGATAAGTTTTGCATATTGATTTAAATTCATATAAATACAACTAAATCACTAGAACAACCATTAAATAAGACAAATATGTTTACCTCACAAGGTAATTTGGAAATAAAATGGAAATTTTAAAAATACTCAGTTTGAAAACAGACTGTAAAGGAAAAAGAGAACAAAGAAAATATAAACAGAAAAAAATCAGCAAAGGAGTGAATTCTTAACTTGAACACCCCAGCCACCTCAAGGACTGCATTAAGTGTGAATGGCCAAAGTATAAAATAAATGTACTTGAGTCTACCTTAATATATGGAAATAATTAAAAATAATATGTAGAGAGCAGAGTCAAAATTTCTCCACAGAATTCCAGATTTTATAAGAAAAAATTACCCCTCTACAAGGTGAAACTTAATTCCCAAATTCCCTTGGGGATGTGCCATGTTCAGAGAACAGAATATGAGATGGGGGAAATACTAATTTTAGAGTGGAAAAACTGACAGCCATTGATTTTATATGAAAAATGATAAGGACCTAGAATAAATGAAACAATTGTGAAAAATAACGTGGAGAATGCACACTATATAATTTCAAGAATTACTAGATAGCTACACTAATGAAGATAGTATGGTAACGTGTGGGTAGATTTATAGGTTCAATGGACAAACCAGACAACCTTAAAATATGTCTATAAGTCATTTGATACTTGAGTGCTAAGAAAATTCATTGGAGCAAAGTTAATTTGTATAATAAATGCTGCTGGAAGACTTGGACACCAGCATTAAATATAACTATCAACTCTTAGCTGAACCACATACACAAATTAACCTGCCATGAGTCATAAATGTAAACGTAAGAGTGAGACTATAAAACTTCTAGAAGAATACATCAGAATAACATTTTGGGATAACAAAAATGTAAAACAAAAGCATTAGCTGTATCAAAGTGCTAAATTATAATTTATCAAAATCAAAAGTTTTTTCTCTTCACCATACTCTGCTAGGTAACTGAATCTAACCCGTAACTGGAGAAAATGCTCAAATATAATGTATTCAGATTAGATAAAATACTCTTACAAGTCAGTGTAAGAAAGAAAGAAACAAAATTGGAAAATGGTCAAAAACATTTCACGAAGGGAGACAATGAGCGGCCAATAAATAGATAAAACAAAGGCCAAAATCATTAATCATCAGGAAAAAACAAACCATGACTTTGAGGTACCAAGTGATACACACTAGGAAGTCAAAAATTAAAATGAAGCTGTCCTTACAACACCAAGAGTTGGCCACAGTATAGAGTAACTGGATATTTTAAATACCATTAGTATGAAATGATCTCACCACATCAGAAAACTTACTTTTAGGTTCTTAAAAATGGGATATATAACTGTCATACAAACCAGAAATTCTATTACTAAATAGTTAAAGAAAAATGAAAGTGTATGTCCATATAAGGAACTTTACTGGAATATTCATAGGAGCTTTATTGATAATCATCAAATTAATAAACTGAGTTATAGCTATAGTGTGCTCATGATTAAGTTATTTTAATTTGACTCACAGTAATAGATGGCTTGTAATTAAAAGACTGAACTGCTAAACCCAACTTGGTTGGATTTTAAAATTATGAAGGTTCAAAATAGTATTTAAATACTAAACAGTATTTAAAATTATGAAACAAAATAGTATTTAAAACGTAATTCTTATGTGTAATTCCAGAATGTGTGATAGCAATTTATGTTACAGAAAGCAAATAATTGGTTGAGTGCAGAACAGTTAAGAAGTATGGGTGCACTTTACCATGCAACATATTCCAAAACTGCTTTTAAAATCCTTCTTCATATTGACAGAAATAAAAGCCGTCACTGATTGGCCCAGGTGTCAGTCATTTTCTATATGCACCGTGCCACACTGCTCTGTCACCGTCTTGGTGAAAATGGAAGCTGCACTTCAGGAAGACCTTCCTCACAGCCAGGGCGTGTGCCGCCCCAGCGAAGACAGGAAAGCCAGCCCTCTGCAGGGCTTCACGCTCAGCGACAGTGACACACAGACACAGCCATCCATTGTCTTCTCACCCATTTTTGTTTGTTTCCTTAGATCGTCTTGTAGGAAGGTTTTAGGTAAGTTGGATGTAAAGCCCTTTCAGTATTTTCTCCCATCTACATCACATCTGGGGTTCATGGAGGCATCCAGCCTGTCTTTGCCTTTTGTCTAATTGATCTTCCTTTTAACTAAGAGATCTACCACCTCTACACGATTGACTGAGGACCCACAGGTGCACTAGCTACATCGCAGTAACTGCTTCACGTAGGTCTCTGTGAATATTCCCTTCCAGGTCCATCGAGGCAGCTGGACTTGGACTCACTCCTTTGACGCCTGTGTAAATCTCCCATCCTATCACGAACATCTTATCCTAGAGCACTCCAGTGTTATCCTGCCCCGCCTGAGCCCTGGTGCCATCTCTTCCTCTCCCCTCACCTCCCCCACAAAATATACATTTTCATAATTAAGTGTACAATTTTCAAGAGTAAAAACATAACTACTTTTTTTCCTATTCTTGTTTTTTATATGATTTGGAGGGCAGAGGTGACTTCTTAAAAGATACAGTCACTGAATTATGATGGTCTGGCTTGCAATTTTTGACTTTACATTGTGCAAAAGCAATACACATTCAGTAGAAATTATACTTAAGATTTTGATCTTTGCTTGAGCCAGTGATATGTGATGCAGTCATTTCTCAAGATGGCGGGCAGAGGCAGAGGTGCAGCTCCCAACCAACCCCACGCCCATGAGGAGAAACAATAGCTATTATGTGAGTTTCTATGCAGTTAAGTTAAAATGTTCAGGAGTTTAGGTGTATCAAGTGCATCTGCAAGTTATGATAGTTTCAATTTGCAAGAGTTTTATCAGTAACCTCATCGGAAGATAAGGAGCATCTATCCACAAAGGTGAATATCTAAATGGATTTTAAGAAATTACTTAGAAAATAATTTAGTGCACTACGTGTTACTCGCAACACTATTTCGTTGATTACTCTGTAAGTCTGATAGTGCATTTCTGGCTCGTATTCAGTAGAGTTCCAATTTTCTTCCAGAATCAATTACTACCTAAAGTACAATAGTTTCAGATGGTTTCTTTGTTTTACTGCCAATATTACTTTCTCATTCAAGGACCACTTCCTAAACACTTACTCTGTTCCTTACATGACTTGAAAAAGTCTCAAGGACTGATCCTAGGGAGGCAGTCAAATGATGGAAACATAAGCTTATAACAAATCATGTTGCACAAGACATTCTATATGGCACTCACTAGGAAGGAATATCTGAATCTAGGAGTGAACTTTTTGAGGCAGCAGTTTCTGAAGGTTAAAAGGTGGTTTACACTGCATGTCTCCCTGGTCTTTTGTTCACTCCTCAAGCCACTGTGAGTTTTCTTTCAGTATCTATTGGAACCAATAGATGGGAGGCCACACTGGTGTTGTAGAATCTAATAAAACAAGTGTGTAGTACATTTGTGTTAGGCTTAATTTTTATCATGTTTTTATATCAAGAATTAATTTTGGTAGCAAATTCAGGAAATACTGCATTTCACATAAAATGAAATCCCTCTGTATTTAGAGCATCTTAACATTTCTTAGTTTATCTAGCAATATTAAGATCTTAAAATATCCCATTCACTTGTGTACTTTTGTTGAGATTTTCATAGATTGTTTTCACAATAATTTTGAAGCCTCTGTAATATGACACCTGTGAAATTCAGATAAGCTCTTCTCCAATAACATGGGTTGCATTCTCTTTCCAAGTTTGTCGCTTGCTGATTTGATTATAGTATTTCAGTCTGGATCACTGTAGAATACAGATGGCACACCCAAGGGGTTCATTTAGAAGAGTTTAATGAGTTTACAAATCAGTGGGCTGGGTTAAGGGACAAACAATGGATAATGAAACACCTGAGGATTATCTACAGGAAGGAGCAGTTACCGTCTCAACACCTAGAGCAGCAACAAGAGGAAAGATGTTACCGGAGTCCAGGAAGAACTGGAGCCTTGGAAATGGATGCTTCTGGTGTCCTGCAGGTGCCTCCCCTTAACTAATATAACCCAGGGGCAGAAGGCAGTGAGGATCCAGTGTTGTCATTCATGGAGGTCAGAGTCCTGGAGCACAGAGCAAGCACAGGAGAGAAAAGGCTGAATCGACAATGTCCTGTGATTTATAGACATTTATTCTTCATACAGTCGAGTAAAGCAATCTTTGGTTTTTTAATTAGCTTTCAGTTTCATCTTTAATATGCCTTAACTAGAGATTATATAAATTTTTTAAAAGAAAATAAAAATATAAAAATATACCGAATCTAAAAACAAGATGGTAGGAAATTAACAAAGGTTAATCCATTACGTGTTATTCTCTTCAAAATAGTTGCTTAGATTACCAGATATAGGCATTCAAAATTGATCAAACAATATAAACAGTAACTCTTTCTTTCAGTGGACTGATAGAATAGTGCAATTATCTTAGCTATCTTCAGTATATATATATGTGTATTTTTTTCCTTACTTCTTTTCACCTTTTCCCCATCCCAGTTGCTCTTTCCTTTTGAGCAGCTTTTTTCCCTTTCATAATACATTTTGGATCTTATTTACTGTTTCAGTTTCTTACACTGGGGAGACAATATGATGTTTACGCATGCAAGTCTGATTTATTTAACTGCTGAGTGTGGTCTCTATTTGTATCCTATAAAAGCCTTGTGTTTATCTTTCTTTATAGCTGAGCAGTACTTCATTGTATAAAATACTACATCTTTTTTATCCATTCCTGAGTCGAAGGGCATTTGGGTTATTTCCAAGATTTAGCTATTACATATTGTGCTGCTATAAACATGGGTGCACATGTATCACGGTGGTATGATGATTTTAATTCTTCTGGAAAAATACCCAGAAGGGGAATAGCTGGGTCAAATGGGAGCTCTAATACTAGTTTTCTGGGGAGTCTCTACACTGATTTCCTTAGTGGTTGCACTGGCCTGCACTCCTACCAATACTGGAGAAAGTTTCCTTTTTTCACCACAGCCCTATTAGCATTTATTATTGGATGATTTTTTGATGATTGCTATTCTTTCTGGAGTGAGATGGAATCTCATTGTTGTTTTAATTTGCATTTCTCAAATGGCTAATGATGCTGAACTTTTTAATATATATTTATTTGCCATTTGAATTACTTCATCAAGAAGTGTGTACTCATCTCAGATGTCCATTTTTGGATTGAGTCTTTGAATTTGAGGGATCTGATTTTTTTCAATTCTTTATATGTTCTAGATAGAAGTCCTCTATCTGAGGGACAGTTGGCTAAAATTATTTCCCAATTTGTGGATTTTCTTTTTATTCTGTTGATGGTTTCTTTCGATTTGCAAAAACTTTCTAATAAGATGATATTCCAGCTGTTTTCCCCACGCAGTTTGGTTTTTGTTCATAAACTCTTTGCCTACCCCTGTATCTTCAAGATTTCTAGCTACTGTCTCTTCCAGTAGATTTAGTGTTTCTGTTTTAATATTTAGATCTTTGATCTATTTTGGCTTTAGTTTAGTACATGATGATAGGCATGAGTCTAGTTTTAGTCTTACACATGCGGAAAGTCAGTTTTTCCAGCACATTTATTAAAGAGGTATCTTTCTTCCACTTAATGTTTGGCCCCTTTGTCAAAGATAAGGTAGCTGAGTGTCTTTGTAGTTGTATCTGCACCTTCTATTCTGCTCCACTGATCCTCAGATTTGTTTTTTTGCCAGTACCCTGCTGAGTTTATCACAGTAGCTTTGCCATATAATTTCAAGTCAGGGATTGTGATGCCTCCTGCCTTGCCTTTGTTGCCCAATGTTGCCTTTGCTATTCTAGGTCTCTTCTGGTTCCAAATGAATTTTAGGAATGTTTTCTCTAGATCTATGAGGTATGCTAATGGTATTTTGATAGGGATTGCATTAAATCTGTATATAACTGTTTTGGGAATATGGCCATTTTCACAATGTTGGTTCTTCCTATCCATGAGCAAAGAATATCTTTCCATTTTCTGAGATCACCTTTGATTTTTTTTTCAGAGAACTGTAGTTTTCAATGGATAGATCTTTTACTTCATTTGTTAGATTGATTCCTAAGTATTTCATTTTTTTTATTTGGATGCTATTGTGAAGGGTGTGATTTCCCTAATTACACTCTCAGTGAGTTTGTTGTTTGAATACAGGAATGCTATGGATTTTTTAGCGTTGACTTTGTATTCAGCTATGCTACTGAATTTGGTTACTAAACCTAGAAGTCTTTTGGCAAAGTTATTGGAGTCTTGTGGGAACTATGAGGACGTCACTTTGGTTTGTGTCACCATAACTAAATTGGCCCCCCTCCTTTTTCCATTCTAATCTAATCCATGTGAGCAGAGCAACAGTTTAATATTCAACATCCTGCCTAAAACCACTACATTTCTCTGATTTCTTTTGGAATAAAGGTCAAACTTCTTCTGACAGATTAGGAGCCCTATATCAGCAAATACCTGCTCACCCTACCAGCTTCCACAGGTCCCAGCTTCTGACTTTCACATTATTCTTTCAGGTTCAGATCTGATTTTCAGTCTTCTAGAATAGTTTCCTTTCTCCAAATAATCTAGTATATTTTTCTGACGTGCATGCTATCATAATATTAACAAGCTAGAAATATATACTACCGTAGATCTTTGTGGGAATACTTTTGATAAAATACTGGGTTTTTTAAAAAATTACACCTTTTTCTCTAATCTGTACTCACAAAAAATTGGTATTTTTATATAATGGAGTACTACTTGCCTATCTTCTCTAAGCAGAAAGCAATAATGTGTGTGGATAATGTCTTGAAACACCCGTCAGTCTTATATTGTTTTTCTTTACAACATATTGCAGCTGTCAAATTGCTATTTCCTGATTCCTTGTTATTTTTAAGAGCTCTTTCATTTCTTGATCACTAGCTGCAATCTTGTCTTCAAGGTCTGAAAGTGTATCTTCAGTTTCATTCAAGCAGTTTTGTCAGCATTCAGTGGGATTTTTAATTTCCTGGATATCTCTTTGAATCTGTTTCATGCATTCTAATTTTTTCCTATATCTTTTATTCAAGGTTTCCATCATTTTCCTATGCTTCTCTAATTTGTTTATCTGTGTTTTCTTTAGATATGTTTGGCAATTCTGCCATTATGGTTTTCATTTCTTTTTTTGCCTGAGAGATTATTTCTTATCTGATTTACTCTCCAGCCTCATGGAATTGTTTCTTAACTTCAGTTGCTATCATTTCACAAATTTCAGGTGTGTGATTTCCAGTTTCCTCTATGTCAATGTCTCCCGGACTTGTTCTGGGTGGGGTGGAAGTCTGAGATTGCATTTTGCTCCTTCATCTTGATATCTTCTATTTCAAAAATATTTTATTTTGTTTTCTGTGATGATCCTTGTAAGTTTTGGTGGTAGGGAGCAATATCACTTTCGGTGTAGGGCTTTTGGTGTAGGGCTGTGGTGAGGTTATTACCCTAGAGCTTCCCCATATTGTTACACAAGGGTGAACAACTGATTTACAACAGACATAAATTTCTAGCTACAGTAATACAATTAGCAATAATGATAGCATCAAGCACAATTTAGAAATTGACAAACTGTGGTAACTATTGATTTTGCACTTTAGATTAAAGGAGCGAAGTCTATAGTTATGTAACAGAACCAATCATAACGGGGTTTGTATGCAAAGTATTTTCCCTTGTTTGAGTGGGTTTACCCTGGATTTGTCCAGATGACCTGGTTGCTGAGTTTCATGTTGGCTTCCTGTCCTGTGGTGTAGGGGAATGGACCAGGCACCTGGGTTCCTCTGAGCCAAGATTCCCAGAATGGCAGAGAGATGATGGGCCTGCAAATTCTTTCTTATGCTTTTAGTTTCTTTTAAACCTTCATTTGACTGGACTTCCTGCAGTTCTGATGACTCGTTACTCTTTCTTTCAGGAGGACCTTCATGCTGATGTTTTCTTCATAGTTGTCTCCCAATAGTAAGCCTACCCAAATGGAAACTGTATTTTCAGTCTCTGACTAGCTTCAGAGATGGGTACAAGGATAACAAACTACTGGGGTCTTGATGTTAAATATTCACTTCGCACTTACAGAGGAGTCCTGATCCCTTATGGAACAGATGATAAAATGTTGCAAAAATTGGCAGCATTTGAGCTGATGAAAATACAGTATAAAATGCCATCGACTGAGGACACATGTATATTAGAATGCAAACACTTTTGAAGTTGGGCATGTGTGAAATGGGCATAGCAGAGATAATTAGCCAAGGCTGTACCTGCAGATGGGTTGGGGGAGCCTTGCAGAAGAGCTAGAAGTTGAAAGGCATGAGGGAGAACAGTGGGGGTTTCAGTGAGGCTTGGTGTACCCAGAGGTGCAGAAGAGGTGCATACTGGGAAAAAATAATTGGTTTTTAATCAGTATTTCTACTTCTTTACTCAAGGCATTTTTAAAAAATCCTTGGAATTCATACCTGCACTTACCTCATGTGGTACCAAAAAACACCATCTATTTTTTTACCAGCTGTCCCCGTGCTTCTCAAATTTAGACACCAGCCTGTATGTAGATCCAGGTGCACTTGAGAGTGAGACCACTGCCCTCGTTTTCCCCCAAAGCAGGACTTAATGACCAATGCTGTCTTCACGCTGACTCCAGGAGTTTGGTTATAATGAGCGGCGACTCCTGCTCTATCACTGGACAATTTCGCATTGGAAAATTTCAGGCATCGCCACGCAGAGAAAGAACTTCACAATTTTATGAAGTCCATATGCTCGAAGTGAACATATTTGGGTTGAGGTAGATTGACTGCCATCCCGAGGATAGCGCACATTCGTCAGAGTTTATTTTCTACTCGGCGACAGATCTGCAGTGATGGTCCAACTGACTCAGACCTTATGGTTAATTTCTCACATTATAATGTGATTTCTACCTTGGTGATCCAACAGATGGTTTGCTCCTTTCTGTCTAGATATTATGAGACAGGGGATCATATTCCATTTCTGGTAGAGCCGGTGTTGAAAGTCTGAGAGAGATCGTGAGCACCTTCACACCTGTGCTCAGGAGTGAGGTATTTCTAGACCTCCCTGCCAACTTATCAAGTTTAATTGCTGCGACTCCAAGTCTCTGGCTTGGCATCATGTGGACAGAGACCGTTCAGGTCACAGTCAGCTATGTCATTTACAGTACTTCCAGTGTTGTTTACTGCACCAGGCTAATCCTCATGGAAAGGAATTTTCTGTTGTGTTCTAAAACAGAAAGCTTTTTCTCCCCTCGCTCAACATCTCCAGCCACCATGCTGGCCAAGCTCTCACATACAAAGTATTCAAAGTGAAGAATCGCACGTTTAAAAATAGATGTTCTTTTAGCATGAAACTTTTATTGAGTGACAAACTCACAATTTAGCTAGAGGGATTATATAAATGTTATTTGGTTGTCTGAAAGTTTTACTAGAAAACTGCATTTTAACCAGCTATGAAGGTATTATTTAATATACATTTCATAGCCCTTCTCTGCAGTAGACCTTTAGTGTTAAATTGTAAAGTGTGCATTATTTAAACATTTACTGGAATCTTTAAACATGATTAAAGCAGAAGGAAAGATACTCATATTTTGAAACCACTGAAAATTTTATCCAAAATAATATTTTTGATATTTTATTATGTTTAATTATAAATATTTCAATGGAAATATATCCCCATCTTATAAATCCAATATAATAGGTTTGATGTTAATAGATATAACATGCAGACATTGTATCAAAACACTTTGTTTCTGAAATATGTGATAGTAGTAATTAAAGAACAGGAAATTATAAATATATTTTTGTATCTATATATTTAATAGAATACTCTGAATTTATAGCATTTATGGTGTCAAGAACATGGCTTCCTAAAATAAGCTTTATACTTTTATATTAAGATGGAAAATTTTTGAATAGAAGATTAAAAATTCAGAGGCTTGTATGATAACCTGAATAGTTTCTATTTTCAAAGTAGAGATGATATCTATAACCAGCACCTGGGCAAATTCCACTTAAAATTCTATATTCCTATAGCGTGTCTTCCCTGGAATGTAGTGGCCAGGCTCCCAAAGAAAAGCCCAATTGAATTAAAATTCAGAACTCTCTTGAGATGTATCATATAATACTCAAAAGGCTTAGCACAGTACCTGGCACATGGTGGCTATTCAACATAACTTTTTGGCTCCTGGTAAATAACAGCATAAATATTTTTAGTGTGCTTCCTTTTGTATTTATAAAATAAAAATAATTTGACCCATGTGGTTAGAGCAAGTATATGGCACAGTGATTCCATTCACTCTCTCAGGTGCAACATATCAACATCAGCACTTGCAAGGAATAAGCATCAGTTACCCAGTTCTTTCAAGGACTGGGTCTCTTAGCATTTCCAGGCTGAAAATACAATTTCTGAGTCCACACCATATGCATTCCCTGTACCCTCATTTTATGCTTCTGAATGTGCACTTCCCTGTCTCTGTGACTTTGCTCTGCTCATTCTTTCTAAAATATCATTCTGAATTTGCTAGCCTGTATAAGTGTATTATTTATGTCAGTTATTATTTCTGAGAAATGGCCCAGCCCAATCTCCACAAGTCAGAATTCATCCTTCCTTCCACCGATTGCACGAATTATTTTTTCTACATTTCAAATCACAGTAACCATTTTATCAGGTCTTTTGCTTTGGTATTTTTGTGTTTGTTTCCTTAGAGTAACATCATCAGGGACAGGTAGGTACTATTTTATACGCACACTTCACAATGGCTCAACCACTTGAGTTTGTAATAAAACACTGCAGATTACTCATAGTACAATGAAAGAATATAACTCATTGGCTTATAAAACTGATATAAAAATAAACTCAAATTTATAGAAATAGCTATATGCAGATATGCTATTTCTAGTTTTTAATCTTATCTAGGGTTAAAACACTCTTTTTTTACTCTGATAAAGTATATATAACATAAAACTTTCTACTGTAATCATTTTTAAGTGTATAATTCTGTAAAAAATATATTCATGATATTTTCACTTCCATCTACTCCCAGAACTTCCTCACCATTTCAAGTTGGGATTGTGTATATACTAAACACACACACACACACATTTTTATTATAGGCATCACAACAGATATTCTACATAAATATTTTTAAAACCTTTGCATATATTTTAGTTCTTTTAAAATGTAGTTTCCTAAATGAAATCTTTAAGTTGTAATTATGAATATTTGTAAATTCACCTTTTTTGCATAAAAAAATCTGTTTAAGAATATAAAAAAATTAATGCTTCTAGGAGATGTTATAGCTACTCCCACAAAAAAAAAAGGTGACAAATGAGACACATATTAAAAAAAGAATAATAGTTGCTCCAAAAGGCTGTGGAGAAAACTTGAAAATACTGACTTTAGGTCAAGAAATAAAAGTGGACAGGGAGGAACTTGCCAAAAGTCATAACTGAGAGAGTGGATAAGGTAATTCCTTCGTCCTCTTATTCCCCAAGCATCATACTCACTCACTGTAGAACAGAATCAGATTGTACTGCTAGCTTTTTTACCTGCCTTATTCTCCTACAAAGATGAAAGTGTACAGGAAAAATAGATTATGCTTTTCTTATAACATCTTTTAGGTCTGTTACTGCATGCAGAAGATTGTGTGCAATCAACAAATGTTTTTTTAAAAAACTGTAAAGGACCTGTAAACATAGAAAAGGAAATCATCAAGAATCTTATCCCTCTCTCCCTTACCCTGCATTATGTCAGGGAAACTGTCAAGAAAACCATGAAAACCATTGCAAGGGTGACTCAGTATAGAGAAGTAACAGTGTAGACAAGGATTATGGTTATAATCCTATACATTTCATTTTACATACCATATTAACTCTTGTATTAATAGTAATAATGATACCAATAATAATACCTAATATTTATTGGGTACTTACCATATACCTTTTACTGTTCTAAAATGTTATACATACTAGCTCATTATAATATAGATATTAATACAATATTAATATTATCGGCTTGGGAGAAAAGAGGAAAGGTCAAATAACTCTTTCAGATATTAATTTGTGGACTTGACTTTTGAATCCAAGAACTTTGCTCTAGAGCCATTAATTTAAATCATTATCTTATATTGCCTCACACAAAGTTTAAAATGAACTGTTCCTTTTGCTTATATTCTGTTACTTCACCAGACTGATTTGGTGAATCAGAAGTTATAAGATTGCAAATATCATCAGAATTCCCAAAGATTCTGACCAGTCTAAATGACATCTGCTGACTCACTAAGCCCTGCACATGGTAAATATTCAAAATGTCAAAAATAATTAAGTGAATATCACATTAAAATAAATGCACACATACATAAATATCTTACTGCCTCTGAGTACTTATTAACACTGGGAATATTATAGACACCTAAGTTAGGTAACCATGTTATAAGCAGTCAGAGAGAGCTGGGCCCTCGAGAGAGTCAGTGCAGAGGATGAGAATACATTACAGCTATGGCTGGAGGCACATCCATTGAAGGCCAACCCTCGAGATAAAAGTGGAATGACCAAGCCTGTATGCCCCCTTGAGAGATAAGCGATATACTATAATTGGTATCACCTGGTCCGATAAAGTCTAGCTAGACATCAGTCACCCAGGTGGGTGACCAGGACTTCCTGACTCCTCTCTTCCAAAAAAGGTCTTTCCATGTCACTTGCTACACGACTTGCTTCCCCATTGGATCAACATTACCCAAGTGGCTGCACTTGTAACCTTATTGATCCATCCTAGGTTTGTCCCACATTGTACCCACCTCGTGATTTTGTACCCACCTCGTGATTTTGTACCCACCTCGTGATTTTGCTCTATAAAACTTCCTTTGAGAAGTAGGCTCATTGTAACCCACTCAGGGCCCCTCCTGTCTCTCAGGAGCTATCTCTTCTTCAATAAAATTTCCCACTCTTAGCCTCCATTGTTTCTTAGAATTTATTCTTTAATTTCGGGAAACACAAACAGCATATCAGACATCTAGCAGGTGGGGAGTTGTATTTCCTTTATAGATTTGGAGGTCCTAAACAGAAACACTGCAACACCCTTAAGTTGCTTCAGTGGATAGGTGAATTTGAACCAAGTCAAATCCCCTGTCAAAGAAGTTGAGTTGACCAGTTTATTTTAGAAAACAGTTTTTTAAGAAAGAGAGAATGGAAGGAAAAAATAGAAACAAAGCTTATGTAAATGGGAAGTGGATGGAAGGTTGAAGGGAGGGGAAAGAAATGGTAAAAAAAAAAAAAAGAATTAAGATGTGTTACGTATAGATACAAACTTCCTCTGATGAATGCCATCATTATATATAGCAAATAAGTACTAACAAAAATTTTAAAAAGAAAAAAGAAAATGTGGGTGGAAGGATACATAGAAATGTCACATATATGCACACATTTCATTTATTTACCTACATGTTATTCATAACCATGAAAAACAATAGATATTATTTTCTTAGTTTTGTAGATTAGAGGTGCACTGTTTTGTCCAAAGTCACAAACCATATCAGAGATTATATGCCAATTAAATCCAAGTCATCCAGTTACCTTCAGTCTCTGAAATTTCTAGCTACTCTCCAAGTTCTATAGAACAAAGGGAAACCATTCTCGTTATGCTTTTTAATCTCCTAACTCTCCCAATGCCAAATGCATAAGCAAATAAAATGAAAGAAAAAAGACTACTATTGCAACGTTAAGTTTTGGCCTGATGTGTTACACAGAAATAGAAAGTAGAACGATAGACAAAGTGTGCCTCTTGTCACATTTTAATTTAAATGAAATGGAGATTATTGACATCCTCAGAAAGTAGAATTTTACATTCTTCATAGAGTTTTTCAATAAAATGTAAAAATTTCCAAAATTTTGTTATCAGGAGAAAAGACAGCTATGAGAAATTTCTCCCTTTTATTGAAGTGGGAGCAAGATCACTCTTCATAATTTTAGGCATTTTCTTTGTTCACTAGAATTTAACTAATTCATGTAATAATTAGAATGCTTAAATCTTTAGATTCAAAAATAGATTCTCCCAAAATAATTCTGTGCAATACATTTCCATTTTAAAAGTTGAATTCTATCTCTTAAACTGAAAATCACTGCATTTTTCCTCTGTGAAATAAAGACATGAAAGCTGGGCATGGTGGCGCACACCTGTAATCCCAGCACTCAGGAGGCTGAGGCAGGAGGATCATTGCAAGTTCGAGACCAGCTTGTGCTACAAAGTGAGTTCAAGGCCAGCCTGAACTGCACAGTAAGACCCTGTCTCAAAAAATAGGGCCTAGGATTTAGCTCAGTGGCTTAAGAGCCTGCCTGGCAGGCACAAGGTTGTGAGTTTGATCCCTGGTACCAAAAATAAATAAATAAATAAATAAAATAATGACATATAAAATTTCACCATACAAAAGTATTAAAAAGTTACACATTCCAATTCAGTTGAAGAGTTAAAACTTTCTTTTCGATCTATATAGCTATTTAGGAATACCAATTGTATAGTTTTCTGCATATTTTCCAAGTGCTAAATCATATATTTTCAGTACAATTATCTGAAAGTACCAGAATAAACTTTAGTATGATGACATTAATTACATTTATTTTTATATCAAATGCACTTAATGTCAATTTTTGTTTTGTTAATGTGCTTAAAATAAAATACAGTAAATTCACACAGCTTCACTTCCCTTAAAAGTCTATAAAAATTAACTTTTCTGGAACTGTATAACTTTGAAATACTATTTCCTCCATGCATTACTCATCCTATTTAAAAGACATTTCAAGCACAAAGTACACGCATATGTGACAGCGTGATTATGTAACAGTTTCATTTGGGGAGGGGTGGGGAAGCATATTGGAAGGAGCCCAGAGAGCGTGCCATGAGTGCCAGGGAATTTGCACACAGAACACTGACTCTTTTGATTGTTTCTCTGAGCCTGGGTTGTGCTTTTTGATCTTCTACCTGGTGACTTCCAAGCTGCCGCGCACACAGGAATCTGGTGCTACCACAAGAATGAAATGGCGATTGGCAAGTGAGTGAATGGATGTGAATGTCACATTTAGATTTTAAAATGTCTGTGTTTTCCACTAAGGAGTCTGCAGAACTTTTTTTTTATATCTTCTTGCCAAACGCAAAGTTCACACAGTTGGCTGGGGAATCGTCATAGAACATGCAATACTATTTCTTCTAAACTTTCCCATACATATATTCATAATCCTTATCAGAAAGATGGTTTCCCAAGGGCCCCGGTTTTTCTTTATTCTCATTTTAACGTTTTCTGAATTGTAAATCATTAGGAAATAAGTTCACTTAGACACCATTGTAATTATCTTTCATTTATTGAGCCCTCGTTATACTGCAGGCTCTACTCCAAGCATTTTATACCTGTCAGCTTGTTTAAGTGTTAGTCTCGCTTTCTGACATAGGACCTGTTATTTTCCTTCCACAGTGAAGGACTCAGAAACAGATAGATCACTCAAAGTGTCCAAGCTCACATTACTGTCTGAGGATTTAGGAGCCACCATAACCACTTAAATGTAAATAATCTAAGTGACAAATTTACTCAAAGTGAACTTAAAATGCATTCTCCATACCTGACAAATTATTTAGCTAAGATACAAATCAGACCATATCACTGCTATACTTAAAATGCTTGGTCAATAACTGCAATCCAGTACCATGGTGACTTTTAAAACTTTATCATAAAATCCATGACTTAAATGGATTGCATTCTACAGCCATCTCCAATTTTACTTTTTCACATGACCCTACTTTAACACTCCAGTTCTTCTAGATGTACACTTTACCAAATGCTCCATTTAATTCTGTATTTCTACCACACTTTCCCTTTTTCTCTGCCTTTGTGGGATGTCTTCTCTATTATCTTTGGTTACCTGTAAAGTCCCTTTATTCTTTAAATGTAGCTCAGGTGTCTGCTCTTCAAAAAAAAAAAAAAACTGTGAATACCAGTATCATCAAATCACTAATATTTCAGCTAAATAGAAATTCATACAGAAGAAAAACAGCATCCATAATTCTATAATCCATATCTAAAACTGCTAAATTTTTGATGAATAGGAGAGAGACAGAGGCATTGAGAAAAGTGGTTTTTTTTAAAGAAATGTTGAGAGGATTTTTTTAAAGAAATGACAATCTTATATACATACCTGTGAAACTTGAGTTTTTATTTACTATGTCCAGGAATATTTGGTTAGGCTCTTAAATAAATTTGCAGTTATAGCTAGTATGTCTCAAGAATTTTTTATCTTCTTCACAGTGCATTGAATGTTTTACCATTACTTCCACATATCAGTCCAATGGGCAAGTTCCTTTCCATCACTGACATTGACAATGAAGTAATTAATTATTCACTATTAATTAATTATTAGCAAGGTTATAAACCTTGAATCCAGAATTTATATTAAGAATTTTTTTAGAACTGCTTCTGATGCCAAAGTGCTCCAGATGATGCCTGGATGTAGTACTTTTTATTTTTTAAAAAATTCCAGTTTGGGAACTTTTAAGCTATTTTATCATTTCTTACCAATAATTTGGCAATAAGCTCTGAAATATGGAGTATTTCTCTGAATATTTATTAAGTGCATGAAAGTTAAATTACTAATCAAATATTACATGAATTAAAACTTCCACACATATATACATAATTTCAAAGTGTCTTCTAAAAAATTTGGACCAATTACTCTCATGATATAATATAGGAAAGTGTTCATTTCTACATGCTGTTGACAAAAAACAATTATTTGTAAAGCTATTACCATGCAGGGGGATAAAAATGGTGGCTAGTTTGTATTTCTTGAAATAGTGCTAAAGTTGAATTTTTGCATTTCTTGGACGATTTATTTCTATTATTTTTATGTATTTGGATTCATTCCCTTATGTTTCTGCTGAAATAACATTTTCTTATTGATAAACGTCATAATACATTAAAATATTAATATTATAATTTTCTTTTACATGTATTAGTCCCATTTTTTCAGTGATGTCTCTTAATATGATATGCTGAAATGCAGACCAAACCGTTGTAGACCTGGGTTAAAATACTGTGGAGAAGAGTTCAACCTCCGTCCACCCCGAAGTCCCCATGCCGCTGCTTCTTGTGGTAAAGCCTGACACTGCTATGATCCTAAGAGACAGAAGTCAACCACAGGGGTATAGTAGACTCAAAAAAATCCATTACTAAAGCAATGCATTATTTGTGTATTAATTTAATGCTATTGTTTTCTTATTCAATGCCAGGCATCCTTCAGCCAGTAGTTTCTAAGAAGACAAATGTTCTTTCATTTCCAGCCATGATTTCTTATTCATCAGAACTGGAAGTAAAGCCCAGAAATGTGATTTTTATTAATCAATCTTAATTCTGACAAACTGACCCAGTAAGCACATTCTGAGGTTCACAATGCACACAATTTTATATTTATACTACAACTTTACATGCATATATATATATACATATATATATACTATACACACACAAATGTTATATGTTACACATGATCACACAAGACATCTAATACTCTTTGGTAGTGGCAAAGCGGGAGTTCTTGGTGTAAGTGACACAAGCTGAGACCTAAATTGGTGTAATTACTATGAAAGGAATGGACACAATTGAGCAGCACAGAGGGAACTTAAAAGGTTATAAAATTATCAAGAATTTATTAGACTCTCTTAAGAATCCTAGAATTTATCCCAAAAGTCATGTGTTATGTTAGCATTCTATCAGATTTGAATTTAGATTTTATTTATTTATTTATTTTTATTTTTTATTTTTAAAAACAAAACAGAAAAAAGGGTAGAAGTAATACAGAATTTCAAAAAAATAAGAAATCAATACTAGTTAATATATTACATATTGTTATCTTAGAAGTGGTTGTTCAAGTTATGAAATCTAGGCATAAAAAAAATCAGACAGTCAAGCAATGACAGCACAAACTATTCTTTCTAATGAACAGAGAATTAGTAGTATATTTATCTGTCTTGCATACTTATACATACATACAGTTATATGTATTTTGAGCACTTTCTTTCCCTTTCTTTATTACAATATCTGTTGTACATTTTAGATCTTATTACTCTTTCAGTTTTTTTAATTATTTATTTTTTACACTACGGAGACAATACAATATTTACAAATGTGACAGTGATTTATTTCACTTAAGAGTATAGTCTCTAGGTGCCTCCAATTACCTATAAAAGCCTCAAGATCATCTTTTTTTATAGCTGAGTAATGTTCCATTGCATAAAAATACATCTTTTTCATCCATTCTGTGGTTGAATTTGGAAAGATCAACCTGTAGCACACATTGCCGATAGAGAGGATAAGACCTTTCTGGGAGCTATTTAAGGACCTTTCATGGTAAGCTACAGAGGAGAAGATGGAAATTTGAATTCAATAGTTTTATTGAAAATATAGATTAGGATGGATGGATTTTAGGGCTTAAGAGCAGTTGATTTGTCTGAGTGAAACAAGGGTGAGAAAGCGGTGGAGGAAATGCCCATGTGCTGGCTGAGGCCCCTGGAGCATGCTGGCTTCAGGCCCCAGAGATGTAACACTGAGTGAAGCCCAGTGTGACAGGAACAGGATGAAGCTAGGTTTTGTGCAGCTTGAAGCACGTACTTTGGTAATGGCAAACCAGGCCATTTGTAACTACACTCCCTTTTGCAACTATACAACCACCCGAACATATTGCTATACTCTTTCCATGGTCTTGCACTGACAAAGCTAAGGTTTGAGTTTTAATAGTTAAATCTACCACATGGTGTGGAGTTCACTTTGGGGCGTAGTAAATGGGAGGAATATTCAAACAGAGTTGTGGGGCCGGGGATAGAGCTAAGCTATAGCTAAGCGGCACAGTGCCTGCCTGGCAAGCATGTAGTCATGAGTTCAATTCCTGGTACTCCCCCCACAAAATTTTCAAATAGAGTTGTGCAATGATCAGTTTAAAAACAATAAGTAAAATAGAGTTGTCTTATAGTTGATATTCCTATAGAGTCAACCAAGGTCCTTAGTATGAGATACCATACAGATTGTAATGGCAAGAAGTGGTAATTGTCTATTTTGCCTTCTTTTTATTTTATTTTATTTTTTTATTTTGCCTTCTTATGCTTAAGGAGGAATGGGAATTGACAGTCTAGGAATCACCTCCTCCAGGCCCCTAGACTGGGGAGGCAGAAATCGTTAGATATTAGATCAGAATCATTAGATATTTCCCAACAGAAAAGACCAGTAGACGCAATCACCCCACCAAAGGTGGAGATCTTGCCAGCCGTGAATAATGGATAAAGAGCTCCGGAATCACTGTCCAGTGAGGTAGGACTCTTGGAGAATTTTCACTCTCCTCCTTCACCCTTGATTCTTCCTCTCTCTCTCAAATTGTTGAACAGGAAAACTTTTAAGATGCCTAACATGGGTCTTAAAAGTACTTTTCCAATTTTAAAAAAAGACCAATGTAACAGTATTTCGTCTGAGGGTATGATGAGATTTACAGCACATTTACATACTTTAGGCATAATCACTAGCAAAAACCATCCTCAAAGCCTACTTTCCTAATACTCTGCTTCTAAATAATTTGTCGTAATTAAAAGCAGACCCTTTTTACTGAGTGGAAAGTATGTGTGTCAGGGTTGGTGACAGGTCAGGGGCACTCCAGAGTCAAGACAGAATCCAAGACTTGGTGGTAGTTAACCGCTCAAGGTCATATACTGATGAAAATGTAAAACTGGGATTCAAAATCAGGTTGCTATTATTCAACTTCTTTAATCTCGAAGTCCATGCTTTTTCTAGCATATAAGGCTGCCCCAGTTCAATATTTAAAAAACATAAATAGTAAGAAACAGCGACAAGCATAAAGGAAAATGGTGGGGAAGTTTACCAGCAGTCAAGAGCTTATTGTCTCTAGATGTTGTCTAAGGGGGCTGATGATAGGACCTTCTCCACCCGCACACACAGACACAGGTGCGTGACAAATCTGTCTGCAAACTCATCCTAAGTGCTTCTCCTTTCACTTTCTTGAACATAACACAATTCTGACCCTCAAAAAATGTGGGATTGGCACTTTGATATGCCATCTTCTAAAGATTTCCGAATCCTGACAAGAACACAATCACAGTCACTCTGGTGGAGATGACCATCAACTAAAAATGGCATCATCTACTTTCTCAAATGTGCTCAGTGGAAAATGGCTCAGCAAAGAGCTACACTTCACAGTCCCATTTGGAACCTTGTGACACATTGGCATTTGAGTAGTTTTTGCTTATCTAATGGGATTCGTTGGGAATGACGAAAGAAATCCACCTGCTGACTAGGTACATTCATGTTGCACTGTAAAACTGATCTAAATGTAAGTTTTAGTATTAATCACTGGTGGTTATGGCTGCTCTGTTACGCTGATACACAAAATGAATACATGTAATTAGCACATTACCAATGGTAAGAAAAGTAAACAGAAGTGGAAGAACAGAATATTGGCTGACGGCTGAGCGTGCACAACCTCTTCTGTCCTGTCCGCAGACAGGGCTGTGGCCACCTGAAGGAATCCAGCATGCGGAGGAGAAGCCCTGGACACATATTTTTCATCTACCGCGTTCTCAGGAGTGTGCTGGAGACATACAATGGGAGGAGAAAGAGACTCGGTTTATGATTTCACAACCCCGAGAATCCATTTAGATACATGGTAACCTAATTAGAAAGCCGGAACTATCTGACACTTCCTAATTTGAAAATTTCCTTAAAGAATTGGCAATCACAAAGAGGGGCAAGCTTAGGAGCAATTTCCAGACCCATCATGACTTGATGGTTCCAACTCCCAGTTGTCATTTATTGATTTAACTGGCAGAACCAGACTGCAATCTCTAAGCAGAACTGTCCCCTGTGTCATTGTGGTGCCTGCATCCTCTGCCCTGAAGGTGTGTGAGTGATGCCTATCTGTGAACTCTCTGGCAAAGAAACGACTATAATCCCATTTCAGGAGCTGAGGCTAGCCATCTGCCGAGGGTTCAACTGTGCCTTTTTAGACGTTTCACTAAACTAATAAAAAATGTGGAGACATTGTCTCAAATTGGGCGAGCTCCTATGAAGTCATAAATTCAGTTAAGCAAAAGGCTGATGTTCTCACACTGACAGTAAATTACTTGTGCGGGTATTTTCTGACTGAACAGTTCTTTGGGGAAGATGATGAAAAATATTTTCTGTGTAAGACTCTCTATTCATCGGTTTTGTTTTGCTAGTATAAGACTAAATTCAGTATGTTTATACAAGGAAAATTTGGTACTTAAGACCAGGTATGTGATTTTACTCCACATTTTATAATCATGCCATTCTTTCAACTGCTCAATCCATTCCATTCAGTGAGGTTATATGAGGTTATATTTGGGGTGGTTTTTTCTTTTTCTTCTTTCTTTCTTTCTTTCTTTTTGGTCTTTTTGAGACAGGGTCTCACTCTGCAGTTCAGGATGGCCTTGAACTCACTTTGTAGCCCAGGCTGGCCTCCAACTGACAGTGATCCTCCTGCCTCAGCCTCCCGGGAGCTAGGATTACAGGAGTGCACCACTACACCAGACTCTCAGTGAGTTTTAAGAATACAAATTCTAATGTAGGAGGAAATAATAGTTCGGGGAGCACACTGAAAGGTGAAAATTGAACAAAAACCATTCTTAATCCTAATTTTGCTTTTCTCAGTAAGCTTTTTCCACACATATTTATAAAGATTGAGAGTATACTATGCATAAATGCAGGTTCTCTTCATTAATGTTAGAAACTAGTCTTTATTAGTTAAGACATTTTCTGTTTGTCACTAGCAATTTCTTCTGGTAGTCCCCAGACTTGGCTCCCTCATTTAGCTTAGATTTTCATTCAATTTTTAATTTCTCAATGTCCTATTCCTACTTCTATTTTTATCTCTAACTTTTATCATTATCTAATGAATTGTTCATATGTTAATCTTCTTTAACCTCTATTTCTACCTCTAGAAAGTCAGCATCAGGAATGGGATATTTTTTTCTTTTTTCTTTTTTTTTTTTTTTTTCATTTTTGAGATGATTTCTCACTATGTTATTTAGGCAGGCTTCAAACTTGGGGTGGTCTTCCTGGCTCAGCCTCTTGAGTGCTGGAATTATAGGTATGTGCTTCCATGCCCAGCCATAAATGAGATTGTTAAAATTAGTTTGACACAAGACTTATTATGCCTAGTGCATAGAATAATGTTTAGCATGCAAAAAATATGCAATAAATATATCTGAAGAATGATACCGTGATGAATAAATATTGAAATATATTTGCCTATCATATTTTTAGACTTCCCTGTTTTCCTGCTTGTCTCATGTTTTCATATTTTATTATACAAATTTATTATACAAATGTATAATACAGGTAGATTTCTTAAGTATAAAAATCAGTGGAAAAAGAAGCAAAGATCTGCATGATTAGTCTATTAAATAAAAGTGAAAAGTTTTATATCACAAAAATATCATCAAAATTAGAAAAAAACAAATGAGCAAATTTTATAGAACGTGACCCGCCTGATCTGAATATGAAAAAAAGTTTGCAATTCTATGTATTCATCTTTTCATTGTGATTCTTCCACCAATTTTAAACTCAAAGCAATTTTCCCCTTTAGGAACATGTGAAAGATAATTTTAATGAATCTCTAGAGATTGACTGTGTATTAGAAAGATAGTGAAAAACTATTTGGGTCTCCAGTCCTAGGGGGACTTATTCCTTTTGTGAGTTTTAATGATAGAAACTCCACCAGAGTTGATGTAGCAAAGGATAAACATTCTAAACTTAATGACAGACATTACACTACAAATCTAAGAAGCTGCAGTGAACACCAAGACAAATCAATACCAAACAAATCTACAACTAGACCATGTCAAGTTCAAATTGCAGGAAAAAAATGCCATTGAGCTATATCTCCAGCCCAGAAAAAACTAGAGAATTGAATAAAAGTAATGAGAATCCAGCCAGGCATGGTGGCACATGCCTTTAATCCCAGCACTTGGGAGGCTGAGGTAGGTGGAGCGCTGTGAGTTTGAGGCTGGCTTGGGCTACATAGTGTGACCCCATCTCAAAAAACTAGGGCTAGGAGTTTGGCTCAGTGGTTTAAGTGCCTGCCTGGCAGGCGTGAGGTTGTGAGTTCGATCCTTGGTGCCACCAAAAAAAAAAAAAAAAAAAAAAAAAAAAAAAAAAAAAAAAAAAAAAAAAAAAAAAAAAAACAAACAAAAAAAAACAAAAAAAAAAAAAAAAAAAAAAAAAAAAAAAAAAAAAAAAA
>RJWM01008457.1:0-18910 GCA_004363535.1 Dasyprocta punctata | reverse complement strand
GAGGAAACAAAAGCAGCAACATCCCAGAGTTCTATACTAATTATTACTGAAAACTAAGGAGATATAAGCCCTTAAAAGCAAGAATTAAAAAGGGTTAGAAGGAATTCATCACCAGAATACCTATACACCAAAGATTTTTAGAGGTTTTATTTCAGATGGAAGGAAAACTATATAGACTTCCCTGTTTTTGTCTCATGTTTTCATATTTTATTATACAAATTTATTATACAAATGTACTCTAAAGGAGTGCAGATAGATTTCTTAAGTATAAAAATCAGTAACTTGTCTCTACATAAATAAAGAACATCAGAGAAAGAATTAAGGTTGAATAAACTTTTTAGTTTTATTTTTTAACTGATCAATTACATACCTTTTGAAATTGACAATAGTATTAATGATTATACTGTAGAGATTGTCAGTGGTTATAGCATCATCTAAAAAATAAATAAATATATATGTGTATATATATATATATGTATGTATATATATATAATCTGTTGCAAGTTTCTGTCAGCAGTAAAATACTGTTTGAATGCGAACCTAGATTAGTTGTAAATACTGCAAGGTTTTTCGCTAAAGAATAAAAAGGATATGTAATTGGCATGCTATGAGAGGTGAGAAAAAGGAATCATATAAAATGTTCATTTACAACAACATGAAGCTGAAGATGAAGGGGAGAAAAAGTAAAAAACAGGTGTAGCAAACAAAACATTTACAAAAACAATAGGTATTAATCCTATTATATCGGTGATTATTTAAAATACAAATGGTAAGTTCACCAATTAAAAGACAGAAATTTTCAGGGATGTAAAAATAAGACCCATTATATTGGATTGCCAAAAGAAGTCTGTTTTAAAATAAAGACATAGGTTAAATATAAAGCAACAGAGAAAGACCCATGTTAACACTAATCACAGGAGAGTGGAAGGAGCCGTATTAATTTATAAATGACTTGCACGGCACTATCAGTCCACTTGGCTCACTTGGCCTTACTAGAATACCCAGGAACAGCGGAACAATCATGGCACACACGCATGACACACTCACCAACACAGACCTCACCCCTGGCCCTGAATCACAACTTAACAAATTGAAAAGAATGGGAATCCTGCTAAGAATGTCCTAGACCACAGTGGAAGTAAACCTCAAATCAGTAATAAAATGATGACTAGAAAACCATTTAAAATTTGGAGACTAACTTTCAATTACCAGGGGAATAGACAAATTGTGATAATACTGGTACAATGAAATAATACTCAATTATAGAAAATAGACTATTGCTGCACACTAACAAATATATTATGTGATTTTTAAAAAGCCATTTCTGTGAAGTTGAAGACTAGGCCACATTCATCCATAGTGACACAGGACATAACAGTGCCTCTGCAGAGTGTGGGCAGCTGGCTTCAAAGGATGTGAGGGAATTTTCTAGAGTGATAAAGCATTTATAACTTGATTTGGGCTGTAATTACATACATATATATGACAAAAAAATTGTTTAAATGCAGATATAAAATATGCAAATATAAAGTATACTTAAAGAGCAGTAAAGATACATAATTTATGTGCACACATTACCATGAACATATATTATCGCATTTCTTGAACATAATTCTAGCATACAGCATTCACATACCACATATGTGTCTATAAACATGTTTCATATAAACATTGTTGCAGAATAGCTTCACTTGAAAATACAAGTTCAAATTTTAATGAACATAATAGTTCAAAATGCAGAAAGATACATAGTTTAAATTAAAATTCATACAAAATCATACCAGTGAAATGAGTCACTATGAAGACCTTATAATGTACAATGTATCTATGCATGTATTATTTTACATCATAAATGCATAAATGTATAATCACCTATCAATATATACATATATGTATTTATTTTTAGCTATGTATATATAAAGAAAATATTTTATTTCTATACATGTATGTGTATTTAAATATCATTTTATTAATACAATATGAATACTATAATAAAGAAATGTTTATGAATAAAGAAGTATCTACTATTGTCTCAATGTAGACAGATACCCTTTTCTCTTAGAAGTATTTTCCTGCTCTGTAAGCCTGGACCACTTGTCCGCATCATTCTCTTAACGTTTTGTCTTACCGCACCCTTGTTATAATTTTTCTCTTGTCAGTTTCTCTTGAGGACTGTCTTGTTCACTACTGAATTCCTCATGCCCAGGCCAGTGACAGACAGAATGAACATATTTAATAAACATTGTCAAAATTGACATTTTAGTGCTTGCTTTGGTAGCGTATATACTAAAAGAGACATTTTAAAACATTTTGTTAAAAGCACACCTACGACCTGGATTCTTAATAACTTACCTCTGAGCCTGACTATAATCCAACCACTTTATACAACAGATGTGAAAATTCTCCAGGGATGTTCATTTAATTCTCAAGGAAAAAAATGTGATTTATGGTGCATTTTTTAAAAGAGCAATTATAGCAATCATGAAATTTAAAAGGTGTGATATTCATTAATTAATGACATTTTACTAGTGATTAGATTATCACTGGGACCTTTGGATGTGCTAAATATTTCTTGGCAGTAGAATGAGCTACATATTTCTCAGTCTATTTCTGTGCATATACGTTGCCTTTTGGCTTTGATTGTAAAGTTTTAATAGTTTTTTGAGGGACTTCGAATTATAGTTCTCTAACTTCCTTGCATTTTCTAATTTTCAAGGTTGTTTTCCAAATTTCAGCATCTCTTCCAAAATCTACTCCCTAAAATACAAAATATTCTTTAAGAAAGTATATCTTTAAATTGCTATTACTTTTAATATAGGGAAATTCTTCTGGAGTCATAATGGTTTCTAGAAGCTCAAATATGACTTCCAACTGATAGAACAGAAGAAATTTTAACCAGTAGCAATGCCAGTGGGTTACTTAAAACTGGGTAGCGTTAGCTTCTTTTATGAAAAAGTAAAACAAAATTTCTTAACAAAATAGTAGAAGAAGAAGAAAAGTTAATACACTGTGTATCGTTATCTTCAAAGTAGTTATTCAGGGTACAAGACATAGACCAAAAAGATTCTGTAAGAAGAAACAGATAGTTTTTTACACAGTCTCCAGTAAACATTCCAGACCATCTGAAATAAACATGTCTTGTACATTGTGTGTGTGTGTGTACAAGCTCATGCATATGCAATGTGTGTGCAGAGTGACGTTTCTAGACACATGCAAAGCTACTGTGCTGTCTTGCATGGCACGACATAGAAAGGCTTTTGTAGTAATTGGAAAAATAAGGATAGAACTTAATTAATTACAATAAGAAAGAGACTTTACACCTCAGAAAGGTGATAGATTTTGTTTATCGGTAGAGTTTTTATTGGATTTTATTTTGACTTGTTTGCTCTTTTTTTTTTCCCAATTATGAATTCTGCCTGACCTGAGCACAACCATCTTGAGTAACAATCATAAATGCCCGTAAATAATCCTGTGGAGTTTTGTTCACACCGTTTCCCAGCACAGGAAAAACAGACAAAACCATTAGAGCAGTGTACGGAGCTTCATGGCCTTGCTGCCAAGAATTTGCTTTTGATATTAGCTTTAGACAAACCAGATGCATTCAGTTCAGATGAAATCCCTTTGCCCTGATGATTTTATAAGCCCCTATTTTTTGACTCAAATTGCGGGGATCCTCTGACCTTGCTGCCACCCCAAATCACACCGCTGTCAGTAAGTCCTTACGGGATAAAAGCACTCAATGTAATGCTGGACCTGCCTCCTCTTTTCATTAGTCTCATAGCACCCTGGTGCTCGTCCTTATGTACTGGGAATGGGTTGTTTGAGAGCAGCCAGAAAGGAGCTCCATATTGTAAGAAAATGAGTTTAAACTATGGATTACCGCAGTGGTTATCCATCCTAGGCTCAGAGAACTCCCAAAATTAGTACTTTTTTGGTGGCACTCTTAAAGGCACAGAAGAGGGAAAAAGAAGCTCCTTAACAGGTCAACAACAATTACTGCACTACCATCACAGTATAGAAATGTTTCCTATTACCTAGGAAAGCAATTTTCTTCATTCCTCATTAGCATGGACTTACTTAATTTTTCATTATTGCCAAGACAAAATACCCAACACCCACAACATAAAGGAGGAAAGGTTTATTCAGCTTACAGTTTGTAGAGGTTTCAGTCCACAGTCAGCTGACTTCAAGGCAGAGCAGCATGGTTGAAGAGAAACATTCCTTGGCAATGCAGGCAGGAAGTGGTGTGTTCTTAAACCAGGAGGAGGGATATCTGTATCTGCATCTGTGTATCTGTATCTGTATCTGTATCTATCTACATCTGCATCTACATCAACATTTATCTATATCTATATCATCTCCAGGCCATATACATGGCAACTCATCTCCTCACCAGGCCTCGCCTCCTAGCGGTACACCCAGCCATAATTCATTACTATAACACGTGATCCAGTCATTTCCCCAAAGTCCCACTAATGAGTGCATGAGACCTGAGGTGGATATCTAGACATAAACCATAACACTGTTCTTACTAGAGCTCTTCAGTGCCCAAATAGAGTTTCATTCCTTCAATAAGCGAAGTTCTCTCACACATTTCCTCATGAGTCCACCATCTCTATGTACTAAATCACATAACCTCAGAAAAACATTTTTCTGACTGGTGGTCAGTGAAACACAATCAATGGAGAAAAATAAATCACATATACAAACAACAAGATGCACCAATGTTGGGTGTCACACCAATCGCAGGGCACTGCTGCACACAGTGCATTACTCAGACTCCTTGTAGTATTTACACAACACCTACCACCATCCACGTCCACTGTACAAAAGGCATAGATTCTCACTCTCCATTACTGTGTATGTCCTATGTGTCTTATTTTTCACAATTTAACATATAAAAATAATATTTTATATGCCAGGCATATAATGGTTACTCAGTAAGACGGTTAGTTTCATGAAGAAAGAAATCTTATTTCTTTGGTTAATCCAGCAGTTTCCTCACTAGGTTCTTCATAACTTCCTACTGAAATGAATACTATTGTGTACAAGCAGGGTAAACCAAATCACACAGGGCTGAAATCAATAAATAGACACAGAGGATAATGGAGATGAAGTTGAAATTGCTGCAAGGTAATTGGCAACTGAATAACATTACATATAATATATTAAACTCATCTTTTTTACATAATTATATTAAAGCTAATCCTTAGCATTGCAAATTAAAACCACCTTTCCACTAAATTTTTCTTTACAAAACAATATCAGAAAGTATTTAAAGACACTAAAAGGCTTTACCAAGTTAAACGTTAACCTCACAATAACATCATGCTTCATCCTTATCAATAATGATTATATCCTTACTTTTATTCATAGTTCTATCATCTGGTTAATATGGAATCATAAAGCACATTAAATGCATTTTCTAAAACAGTTACTTTTTCAAAGAAAGTTGTTTCTTTTTTAAAAAAATGCATTCACAGATGCATAGATGTAATCTTCCTTATTGTGCTAATGCCTACATAATACAATGCTATATTAACCCACTGTTGCTCTTTTGGTTTTGGACTTCGAAATGGGTGATGGTGTGTCTTTACTTTAGATAATCCTGCAGTAAATATATTTGGGCATATATATTTTCTTCGGAATTACTTATGTAATTTTCCTTGTAACTCATTTAATTAAATTTAGTTGATTTTTGTGGAGTAAATTATATTTTTTTCTTTTTACCTTCTCTCATTTCTGGCCATAGGACATATTCTGGCCATAGGCTTTAATGTGTTTCCATGCAACATGATTATTTTTCACTTAGAGAATGTGTATGACATAAAATTATTATTAGAACTGAATATCAATTTCTTGTTTTAGCTGTGTCTCACACTGGTCTGAAGTGTTCCTTTTATCAGTCACTTTAAATACATTTCTAAAATTTCATTTAGAAATATTTTCAACATGTGAGTTATTTAATAATTTATTACAGGCATGAGATAATTTCATTATCCTCTTGCTATAAAATGTAAGTTCACAATAATTTGCAGAACCATATATGCTCTGTTATTGATCTTTTAACCCTGAGATTTCTTTTGTGGCTTATCACAGAATGTATTTTTGTTAATAGTCTAATCTTGCTAAAAATGTTTGTTCTCTGCTACAGGTAGAATTTCCCAATGACCAATTAAGCATAGTAACAGTTAATCTTATTAATAAATTAACCTGCTACTTATAAGTCTTCCATTGCTTCTTATGTTTTATCTGCTGGGTTTTTTTTCAATTTTTGAGAAGTACATTAAAATACCCAATATAAATACTATTGTGACATATATTTTTGTAGTATTCTTTTTTGGGGGGCGGGTACCAGGGATCAAACTCACGACCTTGCACTTGCCAGACAGCAGCTTATGCTGCTGAGCTAAATCCCTGGCCTAATGTGACATACCTTTTTTCTTGCAATTGTATCAGTTGATGTGTTTGATTATGTTTTTTCAATGTATAATGTTATGTATATGTTTATGATATTCATTTTAAATAGTTCCCCCATTACATCTAAGTGTGTATGTATTTGCATATGTGTATGTGTATGTATATGTATATGTATATGTACATATGTATATGTAGTTCAAGACCAGTCAAAAGCAATCAATAGTCTTCTCTGAGGCAAGAGGTAGACTTCTGGATACGGGGATGTTCACTTTCAGAATTCAGGCAACATTCTTGATCTCCAAGTAGCAGTACTTTCCATTCTGATCATTAAATGTGCTGCACACGTACAATCTGTATTATTTACTATTTGTATGCACTGGTTCAATAGAAGATTAAGAATAAAAAGTGCCTTCTCACTACTGCTTTAACCTCCCCTCTTCCTTTCAGCTACTCCACCTCCATTAGAAAACTTTTGAAAACACTCCCCATTCTCTGACCAAGTTGCTTTGATTTGGGGTGGGGTTTTTTGTTTGTTTGTTTGTTTTGCATCCATGTTTCTCTTTTGCTTTTCCAAGTTCTCCAGGACTTTGGAAGAAGTTAATATCTTATACTGCTTTATCGTTACAGAATTAGCTAGCACTTTCCTCAAGAGAGTATTAGCAAACATATTAATATCTTTTGGTAGGCCAACTCTTTCCAAAATGCCCACTTTATAGTCAATACAGCAATATTACAAATTTAATGCATTGTCACTAGCTACTGGTAACATAACAAATTTTAAATTGCATGCCTGGTAAATCTGTTTTAATTTGAATTCAATACAAGTGAAATGAAACAGTGTCTAATATGTGCTTGTTATTTGCTGTTCCTTTTGAGTCATTTTGCTGTTTACGGTTTTCGCATATGCATTTATTATCAATGCGCTATTGTCTTTATGACAAGGATTACACATCTTACAGTTTTGGATATTCTGTTTCTTCCTTTTGATACTGATAGAGAAAAATGGAAAATATTTTGAAATGTTATGAACTCAAATGTAAGATTAAGTAAACCAGACCTCCTGTCTTTCCTGAAGCAGGGAGTGAGGAATGTGATATTTGATTCATTAAAATCACACAAATCTCAACATCCACACGGTGTAAATATTATTTATGGCATATTCAGTTCAAACCTAGTTGTTAAGTTCGTGGTGTTTGATTCAAAAAGGAAGCCAAAACACTGGGTGTTTCTACTTTCCATATAATCTCACTCCTTAAAGCAAATGGTTGGCACTGGGGCATCTGTCAAATATAACAGATGTTTCTGGGAACAGAAAATTCCCTGTGAGCAACTTGCAATCTGCTATTTACATATGCTGGCTTAGCACACAGAAAGAAATTTCAACAGAAGGAAGGCAAGTTATTTCACCTGCAAGTATATTCTTCCTTTTCCTCCCCGAGAAAGGATAGGACTTGATTTTCCTGTTGCTATTCAAGGAAATATGAAGGGAATCATTTTCACAAGAAATTCATTGCTCTGAAGGTTTCCTACTAAGACAGGATGCTAAAGTGGATTTTCAAAACATAGACAATACTGAATACATAAAAAGAGCACCTCGGGTTGCATCCTGGTGTAGGCACGTGCTGTGCTGCTCTTCCTCAGCAGCTTCTGTAGCTCGTGGCTTGTCATTGCATATTTTTCTGATGACTTTAAGTAAAATATTATAAATAAAAGCATTGTACCTTAAAATAAAAGTGTTCCAGGGGGGCTGACTTTATTAAAACACACCACAAGATTTCCACCTCTGTAAAGAAACCCACAATTATGGGTAAGAGGATAAAAGAGCAAATGTAAAAAATAACGTATTTAGTAAAATGTTAACAGCATGTCATGTTCCTAATGTTCTATAATTTACTAACTAGAATATAATTTTCTAGAGGTAAGACAAAAACCACGGTGTGTTTGACTTTTCACGGTTGAATATCCTTTTTTGTCTTCACTTTTTTTTTTTTTTTTTTTTTTTTTGATACTGGAGATTGAACTCACAACCTCACACTTCCCACGCAGGTGCTGATGTCACTGAGCTAAACCCCAGCCTTGTCTTCACTTTCTTATTGTGCTAAAATACACAATTTAAGTGCTCACTTTAGCAGCACATAGACTAAAATATGCAATATAAAATCTCCCATTTAAACTGTTTAAGGCACAAAATGCAGTGGCATTAATTTGCATTCACAAAGTTGTGTATGCAACTTCGCTGTTTATTTCCAAACTTTATCATTCCTCCAAAGAGAAATTCTGTACCCATTAAATGATAATGCTCTACTTTCTTGTCTCTCCTTTTCCTGGCAAACTCTGTTATCTGTCTCTGTGAACTTACCTATTCAAGTTATTTTATATAAATGGGGAACTATAGTAGTTGTCATTTTAAAAACTTCTGAACTTTTGGACACATAAATTCATTTGCAAACATTTCTGAGCACCTCAGTCTTTGGGGGGACATTTTAGACCTAAATCATAACAATCATCATAGAAGTGTGAACTCTATTGTAAACTCTACATATGAGGGATCTAGGCTGCACACTCTTTATGAGAATCTAATTCCTAATGATCTGAGGTGGAGCTGAGGTAGTGATGCTAGCACTGAGTAGTGGCTGAAAATACAGATTAATGTTAGTAGAAAGATTTGACTGCACAGGGTCCATAATAGATAAATTTCTTAGAGACTCATAGCAAAACATTGCAGTAACAAGTGATAATAAATCTCCATCTGCAAATGAGCTGATGTCAGTGGTACAGTTGCACCTGGTGGCAGGCTTTAAGTCAGAATCTGACCCTTATTTTAGTCTGTACATAGCCTGCCCGTTATATTATTTACCATTTTCATCCATCTCTTTTTCACACACTGTACCCTTGTCTTTGCCATAGTTCTGGTAAGCCACAAGCTAACCCTATCCAAAATGAGTAAAACAAACCAAATGTCATGGAGAGCTCCTTTGAAAAGGGGGGCAAAACTCAATGAAAAGAAAACAGAAGATTCTAAGGCTGTCAACAAAAAGAAAGCTGCATTAAAGAATAACACCAAGAGTCCTACTCAAATAATACATTCCTTGCAATAGGTGATTTATATTCTCCAAGCAGTTTGTATGATACGTGGCAACGAGCTACCCAACAAAGCCATGAAATCTCAAAACTTCATCACCATGTGAAGACCAAATGCCCTGCATTAAAAGACAAGACTTTGGAGGAAATAAAATGTGAACATGAGAACAGAAGCAATTAGCCAGCATTTCATCAGTGTTCCTGTGCAGAGATCATTCTTAGTGTCTATCCACAAAGCAAAGCTTACAAGGCCTTTACTACTGGTGAAGGGATGATCTTCCTGCTGCTAAGGACATCTGTCAAGAAATTTTAGGAGAGGTTGCAGTTCAAAAGGTGTCACATGTTCCTCTTTCAGCTAGCACTATAAGTGTATGAGTTGAAGAAAGCAGAGGTTATTGAGGCATAAATTTTTGATAGGATTAATGAGTCACTGGGGTACATGATCCAGGTGGAAGAGGCTACTGATGTTGACAAGGCAACAGTGCTTGTTTTTGTGTGATATATTCTTGAGGAGGATGTGTGCTAGAATATATGTATGCTTCTGTTACTAATCAACACCACAGGTGCAGAACTATTCAAGTCTTTAATTGATCATGCATTTGTTATGATAAATTAATCCCCTTCTACTCCTATGAAGTAGTCATTTTTCATCATTCACACAAAGTATCTGACATCAGCAATTTAATGAGAAAACGTTCATTTTAGTTCATGGTTTTGGAGATTTCAGTCCATGGCCAACTGGCTCCAAGTCAAAAACACCATGGTGGATGGGCGCAGCAGAGGAAAGTTGCTCTGCTCATGTCATCCAGGAAGCAGAGAGAAGAAAGAGTCATACCAAGAGATAAACCTTCCAAAGCCACACCCTCAGTGACCCACTTCCAGCAGCTGGGCGCCACCTCCTGAGAGCACATTCACAGAGGAACCCATCCATGCAGGAATCCCCTTATGAGTATAGCATTCCTATGTCCCTGTCACCTTCCAAAGCCCCATCTCCGAATGCATGACACTTGGAGGACATCTCAGAGCTAAACTGAAACCTCCTAGTTAATTTTGATCTTGGCAATGTTATGTTTTCTTCCTAATCTATTGATGTAATGACATAGTAGAGTCTGTAATGTACTTTTCTGTGAGAAACAAACTTTGAAAAACAGTTATCTTAAATTTACACATTACTTGATTTAGATTGATAGTATTTTAGTTCCTATTTTCATATCTGTACTAAGAAAGAAAGTAACCTGTACTCTAAATTTTGCATTTTTTTCTACAGACCTTTCTGAGCTGGATGACAAAATACACTGCCATAATAAATGAATGTGAAGGATATTATCTATTTTTCAATTCTCTATAAAGGTTTATGGAAATTGAAAATGTCCGTTCTTTGAAGATTTAGTAGAACTTGTTTTAAAATTCCCTATGGGCCTAGAATATTACAGTGTATTAATGAAGGTGGTACATTTATTGATATCAGTTCTGTTTTTTTAATACTAACCTATGACATAGGTTTAATGCTTTTAAAATATATTTTGAGTGGGTTTTGATAACATACATCTTTTATAAAAGTATCAAATTAAATGATTTAAATGTTCATTATAAACTATATTTTAAAGATTTAAAATGTTCATTATAAACTATATTTTAAATCTCAATCTTACCTGTGTCTTTCTTAATATAATATTAATATTATTATTATCATCATTCTTAGTATTGTTTGAGTAGTCCTTTTTCTAGACTGAAATTGTAAGAAACTGTTTTAATTTTTATGACTTTCCAAAAGAAGTAGCTCTGGCTTTTGTGATCTTCATCACTTCTGTGTCATTAATTTTTCCTTGTCATAAATATTTCATTCCATTTACATTCGCTCAGTGTTTTCATTTTCTGTCTTCTTAAGGTGGATGCTTATCTCAAAGCCTTGATTTACTTTCTGAAAGCATTTAAATCTGTGATTTTCCCTTAAAATAATGGTTTAGCTGTATTGTAGGCAGACTAACAACCCCCACCTCCCCCACACACACAAACAAGATTTACATCCTAATTCCTAGAATTTATGCAGATACGTATTATCCACATGTCAAAGGGCAATTTAGGATCCAGATGGGACTAAATTTGCAAATAAGGTGGTTCAGGGATGGCAAGATTATTGTTAGACTACCCAGTTAGACCCACCGTAATTTCAAAGATACGTATAAGCAAGAGAGAACTGAGAGTCAAGTGAAGGAATGTGAGAAAGTCTCAAGAGGTCACTGCTATCTTCGAAGGTTAAGCCCTTAGAGCCATAGAATGCTGATAGCCTCGAGAAACTGGAAATGTAAAAGTAAAAAAACAAAACAAAACAAAACAAAAAAAAAACCTGACTCTTTCCTAGGAAAGCCAATAAAATGGATAACTCCCTGGACCTAGAGCCTCAGGAAGAATCAAAGCCTTGCTGATCTCTTAACTTTACCCCAGCAAACCCCACCTATTTCAGTCTTCTGAACTCCAGAATAGTAAGATAATAAATTCGTATTATTTTCCTCAACTAGGTCTTTGGTATTACATCAGCAAAAGAAAACTCATGAAGGCTGTATCTGATGATCTGCTTAGCTTTGAATATTTAAAAATGTTCATTATGATTTATTCTTTTAACCATAAATTGCTTAGAAAGTTTTTAATTTCTTGGATATGCATTATTAAATTTCTTTTGTAACTGGTTTATATCCCCCTTATATTATGATGAGACTATATGGACTGCATAATCTAATACACTGAATACACTAATTCGCTGATACACATATTAGTATAATATTGGTATACTGAAATCTACTGAGAATTGCTTTTCAGTCTAATATGTGATCAATTTCTGACTGTTCCATACGTGCAGAAGACAAATTAAAGGCATTCTTTAACTGTTGGAGATGAGATTTCAAATAAATATTTTTGGAATGAATAAAATCTCCATTGTATTCAAGTCTTTGATCTCTATACTAATATGTTATCTGGTTTACCTAAAAATCATAAGAAACACATGTCAAAATATTCCACATTCACTGTAGATTTATCAATTTCTCTTGGCCATTCTGTCAACTTTGCTTTTAGATGTTCTGTGATCATGTTGATGTGCACAACTTCATAACACATCGTTCTAGTGCATACTTCTCTTTATCCTTACTAGTAATTCTGGTCTTAAAGTCTATTTGTTCTGCTACTAGCATGGCTTCCTGTCTCTACTCCAGCAAACACATGCTTGGCATTGGTTTTTCTTTTGTTTATGTCTTCTGAACTTCCCATGTTCTTTTTTTAATAAAAGTGCATAGATGAAATAGTAGATAATTCTGTAATTCTATCAGTGAATTTTAGTTGCTTAGATTGTTATATTTACATGTACTACGTTTACTGTATACTTGCATTTACTTCTACTATCTCATTTGTGCTCTAAATTAAGCTCTCAAAAGAATTAAAAACATTCTATCACAGTGATTTATGTGCACCTGTTTATAGCTGCCTGGTTCATAATAGCTAGATCTTGGAAACAACCTAAATGTCCCTTGACTGAGGAATGGATAAAAAAGATGTGGTATTTAACAGAATACTACTCAACTACAAAGAATGATAGACTAGACATTTTCACTCTTAAATGGATAAGCATTGAAAATATACTTCTCAATGAACTAAATAAGTCACACATATGTAACCATCGCATTGTTGCACTTGTGTGATGAACTGAAACAAAATCTATGTATATAAAAAATTAGTTAAGATAGTTAAAGAAAAACAATTTTGAGTGAAAAGTAGTTTTCACAGGGTCATCTTCAGATTTCATTTGTAATGTGAAATGTTTATTTGAAAATAATAGAGCAATCATAACAAAAAAGATAGTTATATAGCTGGTTTCTCTTGATTTATTGAGGGGAAAGTTTTGTGCTAATAATTTTCTGGACAGCGTTTCATGTCTATATGTCATACCCTAAACAACTGCTGTGAATGTAACAATACACAATGTGCTGATTATTGTTACTCACCTATTGCAATGCTTGTTGTGAAATTGTTTTACTTTAATTTCTTACTTTTCTTCTGTTTGAAATTTTAAAAAACGAACAAAACTTTAAAGAAGGGAGACTGAGAACACCATGATCTTTATTAAAACCAGTACTGAATTTATATTCGTAGCTGCCGCCTCACCGCCATCGCTCGCAGAGCTCCAGCCAAAGGAGAAGCGGGTAAGGAGGTCCTGCACCATGGCTCCTACCAAGCAGACTGCCCTTAAATCCACGGGTGGTAAAGCGCCCAGGGAACAACTGGCTACAAAACCCGCTGGGAAGAATGCGCCCTCTACTGGAGGGGTGAAGAAACCTCTTCGTTACAGCCTGGGGCTGTGGCACTCCGTAAAGTTAGGCATTATCAGAACTTTGCTTGAACATCTGATTCGCAAACTGGCTTTCCAGCTTCTGGTTCAAGAAATTGTTCAGGACTTCAAAACACATTTGCGCTTCCAGAGCCCTGCTATTGGTGCTTTGCAGAAAGCAAGTGAAGCCCGTCTGATTGGCCTGTTGAAGATACCAACCTGTGTGCTGTCCATGCCAAACGTGTAGCAATTATGCCAACAGACATCCAACTAGCAGGCCACTTTCGTGGAGAACGTGCCTAACAGTCCACTATGATGGGAGACATTTATACTCAAAAAAGTTTTTTTTTCTTCTTCTTGTTATTGGTAGTTCTGAATGTTAGATATTTTTTCCCCATGGGGTCAAAGGTACCTAAGTACATGACTGCGAGTGGAAAACGGGACAGAAATCAGGTACTGTCAATTTTTCCATTTTCATTTGTGTGTGAATTTTTCATATTCATATGGAGATGCAAAGCATTAATGCAAGTCAAAATGTTTCAGTGAACAAGTTTCAGCACTTCAGCTTCATAACAACTATAATCAAAAGTCTGTTAAATTTTTCTGGACAATGTCAGCATTGGGATTTTTTTAAAAAAACAAGCAAATTTCTTATTGACAGCAACTAAATGGTGTTTGTAGCATTTTTATCATACAGTGGATTCTATTCAGTCACTATACTTTCTTAGCTGAGTTGTCTTACCTGCTAGTACATGTTTTTAATGTCTGTCTTTCTGTGTTAGTTTGCTATTAAAATACATTAAACTGTAAATAAATAAATAAATAAAATAAAACTAATACTGATTAAATTGAAAGAGACTCTAAAAAATAAAAATAATTCAATAAATAAATTAAGCTCCATTTTCTTTGCTTCTTTTATCTACTGCCACTAGACTATTTATTTGCTGTAATTTAATTTATTACTATTTATTTATATATATTTAATTTTTATTATTTAATTTTTAACATGCATTTGAAATTTAACAATGTTAACACTTCTTTCTCCTCAAAAATTTCATTTTGCCACTCTTTCCACATACTATGTTGTCTAGAATATTAATCTCATCTTGTCTTATAACCACTCATTTCCACACACACCCATATACATACAAAATCAGTCACTATTATCTTCAGACCAGACCATTTCATTGGCCCCTTTTCTTCTCAGTGGGAAAGTAATACTAAAGGAGCACCCCTTGCTTTACCTTCTCACTCATTCATTCTTTAGTAGGCTACTGTATTTATTCAGATCACACTTGACTACACACAATTGTATCCAGTAAAATATAAATAGGTGTGACTTGTTAGGCTTCCCAGTGGAAGAAACATCATATGATTTGCCACTTACCTGCCTTCCCAGCCATAAGGATGGCATGACCCAAAAAGGGTCCTCAGGGAGCAATGGAACTAGGAATGAAGTCACTGAGCAGAGTTCACAGATGAACAATAGTTGGCTTTTTGTGGGCAAGAAGTAAAGCATTGTTGGGAGCCACTGAAGCTGGAAAATGACCCATACGTGACCTTACAAAAGTAACAAAGAGCACCTGGGTCAACCACCTGAAAAAACAGGAGGCTCCTAAACAATCCAGGCCTGGGTTGCTAGGCAGAGGGGCTGAAATTGAGGTGATCCTTCCCAGCATATAAATAACCAGCAGTATTGGTTGAGCAGTACTTTTCCTCCCATCAGGAGAGCAAGGGCTCCACCTGACCCCAGCTTTGTCTCTTTCTTTATTTTTCTCATCCTCTGGAGGTCCTTCACCTCAAGAACCTCAGGAGCTGCATGGGTTGCAGCAAAGCATTCCTTTGGTAGGCCATACAGATTTCTGTGTTATTCATTATAGCCACTAAGTTTATATTACTCTGACTGACACACCTTCCAAGAGTAGAAGTTGTAAATAACCTGATGATGGATTTTGGAGGAGGACTTGGACATGTTTTGATAAACTCTTTGCTCTTCTCTTTGGCAGCAAGCTGACTACAAAGTGTACAAGTCTCAGCACTGGGTGAAAAACTCAGTGTGACCACTATTTTGAGAAGTAAATTTATTTCAGAGTAGGTTTTCAAGCCACTTTGTAATGGTTTCCACACCTAGATCATTTTTCCCAATATACAGAGGTACTGGTTAATAAACCAAATGTTCTGATTGCCATCTACCTAGATTCTAAAACTATTTAATATATTTTCACTCAGGCAGTAAAGAGGACTGTTAGCACTGATTGATTCTCCAGTAAGTATTAGAACCGTACACTGCTAGTACTTGTTTAGACTTACATACCAGCCACTCTTGGGGTTCACCACTGTATCTTGCCGCGGTCCAGCCGGGCTAGGTCCACAGAGTCCCCGAAGGTGGGCTGAGCGTCGGCGCGTGGATAACAGACACACAAACAGCTCAGAGACTGTGTGAATCTGCTTCGTTTATTGTAAGCTCAAACAAGGTGTTATATACCCGCTTTTTGGCCAGGGTCGGAAGTTTAGATAAGAAAAAAAGAAAAGCAACGGATGTCTCTACAATAGCATGGTTTCTACAGTCATATGATTAGTTAGCATAGTCATAAAATGTATACCTAGTTTAAAGCCTAGAAGTATGTTAGTATTATTAACAAGTACTCTCTAATGGTGTCCTTATCTAAAAGCCTATAAAACATGAGTATACCTAGCCCTAAATTAACCCCCTTATCTCCCCATTATGTTCCTGCAGTTGTAAGAATGTGGTACCCATCTCATCTCTATAGCAATATATTAGCATCTCTGTAGGGAGGCTCCCAGACAGCCCCAGCCAACTGATCGTTATCATTATCTTTAAGGGCTCCCAAACTTTTGGTCTGATCTTAATCTCGGTGGTCCTATTTAAATGTCAGATCATCAATTGTAAGAAAAAACATTTCATTGATTATCCCTTTGTTCTTAGGGAGTTTCTATAGTTTGTTTACTGATTTGGTGCACCGGAAAGAAAATAAAAGAAATCCTCCAAATTAGATCGAAACACAAATTAACATTATAGTTTCCCAGAAATGTTAACCCATTCCCGCAAAGCCAATTTTTATGCTGCGGCCTTTTCTTAGAAGACGTCCTCCTTGAAGATCTATCTTCTTCCATGTTTGGACCTTGTCAACAAAACATGGCTAGAGAAGGACGCGGCAGTATCTGGCGTTTTCCTCCTCTTTTCTGTATTCAAACGTCTTCTTCATGAAGTCTACTCATTATTAATCCTTTCTGTAAAAGTTTTTTTTTTAAAAAAAGGTGAATTTTCTCAGTCAGTACTGTCTAAATTACCTTCCTCTTAAAGGATGATTTGTAATGCAATTTAAATTGGGCAAGTTTTCTCTTAGCACTATTATATTCTCTGCTATGTTTGTTCTGGTATTATAAGGCTTGTATTCAATGAAATTGTTATTCCTTCAGAGATTAAAGTTTCCTTTTAATTTATTTCCATTTAAGAACAATTTCCTCGCCTTTGACTTCCCCCGTTCTACTACTTTCATGTTACTTTTGATAAGCCTTTAGATTTAAGGATTTTTTAGTTCATCATTCTGAATAAAAGGGTTTTTTCATAACAAAAGAAATAAACCAGACATAGAAAAACAAATATTTCACCTGTTCTTTCCCATTGATAGGCATTAAAAGAAAAAAAATTGACCTAAAAGTAGAAAGGTGGTTACTATGGCGTTAGGAGGCTGCAGTGGTGGTGGAGGTTGAGTGGGTGGACGAATAAAATCAAGGCTCATTGTGTACATGCATGGAAGTACCACAGTGAATCCTTTCAATATATACAATTACTATATGCCAATAAAAACAGATATTAGAATATATATATATATCTTTTTAATTTTCACTCTGTTGGTCATGGATTGTTGTTCTTCATAAAACTACTAAGGGTAAGAATCATATCTACCCATTTTTCTAATCTATTTTCCATATTTAAAAGAATTTTTTAGAGTCTTTGCACTGCATTCTGTGAATTTTTCTCAGACATAATTTCCAACTCAGTAACTATCTCTTCAGCAGGTATCCAATTTCTCATATAATCATTCCTTAGGCCTTGATTTCACAGTAGATTTTTCACACAAATTTATATTTTTTCACATTGCTCTGTTAGTACTTTAAGTGTTTGGGTTTTATTTTTATGATATCTGCTAATTTTCATATGTGCATGAGTCCTTCATTTTTCTACTTTTCGTTTTCAGTGCAATTTTTTTTTTTTCCCATGTGAGTTCCTTCTTATCTTAGTAACTGGCCTGGTGGTTTTGCATGTCGTTCATTTAGGCACCCTTGAGCTACCGGCAAATCAGGGCAAATATTTAAGTTATTCTCCTAATATGGTAGCTTTCATTACAGTTAAGCTGTGGAGATTAAGGTTAGACCTCTATGAGAGCAGGCTTGAAGTTTCGTGTTTCCTCATTTCTAGTATCTCCTATCAATAGCCCTTGCAGAGACAGACTGGTGATAGAACAGCATCCTATGCTGGGGTAGCTTTATTCCTAATCAACATCATCACTGAGGGTGGGGTCCCCGAAGACTTGACTTTCCTGCAGGGTGCCAGCAATTTCCAATCTCCACCCCAAGTAGACTCACGCCTGCATCCTGAAGAGCATGAATAGGTCCCTTCTCATGTCCCAGCTTGGAAAAAGTCTGTGGCTATGATGCTGTCACTTCATGTCACTTTCTACTCTCTTTCTTATTAGTTTCTGTCATCTGTCTGTTCTCCTTTCTTGAAAATTCAACTCAGCATTAATTTTCATATGACATCCATCAACCTTGCTTGTGAGTGGGTTTACAGGTTATTGTGTTCTGACATACGGTGAAACTGGAGTTTCTACTGTCTTCCTGTTTACCTTTTGCTACGAGTCTGAAATCTTTCATCACTACTAATTCCTCTGAGTTAAATGTGTGACTCTTTTTCATTTTTTCCATTCATCTTATATTTTCTGGCCCACATCCACTGGTTAGTTCTGTTGAGGTTGAATTCAGTGGTTCTGGCTTCAGGCAGACAGAGATTGAAACAGTTCTGCCATGTACAGATTTGTGAACTTGGATCACTTACACAGGTGTAAA
>RJWM01008456.1:0-72713 GCA_004363535.1 Dasyprocta punctata | reverse complement strand
GGATGGGTGGGTGGATGGAAGGACAGGTGGATGGATGGATGGTTGGATGATGGACAGACAGATAACAAACACACAGATAGACAGATGGTCAGACAGATGATGGTTAAGGAGCTAGATGAATGGACAGGTTCTCCTCTGTGGGTTTGAGTATCTAGATGAAGATCTGGGTGCCATGACACTGGAAACCCCGCCCCAAGACCCCAGAGCCTCTGTCCACCCATCCCAGACCCTCAGCTCATCCTGGCAGCCTCATGTTGGGGCTGGGACATGGGCATCTGCCCGGCCTGGAGTTGGCATTGGGGACAGCAGGGTCCCTGTCACTGCTGTGGATAGGGCCGGGTCAGAGGACAGAAGCCTCAGAGGGCACCTGCTGTGCCCGTGGGACAGCGGCATAGAGGACAGAGTTTCCCAGCTCCGCCAGGACCTCAGCCCGGGCTCTGTGACCTGTGGCCCTCGGCAGAGGCCGACGTGGGCAGGGCCCACTCCTCACTGCGGCCTTGGTCAGGAGCAGGGGTACTGGCCCCGGTACCATGGGGGACAGCACAGGCCCTGGGCGGAGACCCAGCGGTGACCTGCTCATGGGAGTCAGCTCTGTCCTAACTACGTTTGGGCAGCTGCTCCTCCCAGACCCCGGGGACCCTGAGGACAACTGCGCATGCTCCTGCTGGCACACTTGTGCCGCACAACGCCCTGGGCTCCGCCTTCTCCTCACCGATGGACAGGAAACCACAGCCCGGAGGGCGGCTACAGCCTCCACTGCTGCGGACAAGCAGCCCAGACCTCGGGTGCGATGACCGCTCCTTCATGCTGCCCAGCTACCCAGGCCGGATTTCACCTCAGTTTGGTGGCCAGCTCATCTGGCTGGACAAGGCCAAGATCCAGGGCCTCTGCCACCAGACCCTGATAAAGCAGGACTGGCCCTGCATGCCCTGGACATCACCTCCACCACACCCTGCTGGTCCGAGCCAGCCAGGGCCAGCTAGGTCCTGGGGACATGCACTGCCGAGAGACCCCGGGTGCAGGGTCACTGCAAGCCTCCTCCCCGTCCTCGCCACAGGACCTGGCTCCTGACCTCTGAAAACCCAAGCACAACCCACAGAGGACTCTTGAGTGCCACTGTAGAGTCCCATGCCCCTGTACCCTCAGCCCCAGCCACTTCCTGAACCTGCACCCCACTGCCTCCTCTGCTCCAGATGGCTCTGGGCTGGTCCCTCCTCCCAGCTGTGACAGCAGCAGCCACGGAGGAGCCCAGGCTGGTCCAGCGCCCACCTGGGAGGGACCTGTGTGACCTCAGCAAAGCAGCCACTGCCACCAGGGCCTGCAGAGGCTGGGGAAGGTGGCCAGGGCTGGGGGGCATGGGCAGGGTCAGAAACGGCCCCCGCTGAGCAGCAGACAGGGTTCTGGAGATGGAGGGGCACAACGGAGGCACAGGCCACAGTCCCCAGGCTCGCCTGGCTCCCCATCCAGCCCTTCGCTGGCTCTTGGACGCAAGGCCCTGCATCCCCCCACAGCACCAAGCAGAGGGCTGCTGAAGGCCCCAGCCTCAGGGACCCCAGAGCTGACCGCTGCTGCCTTGGTCCCTCCTTGGGACAGAGCAGCCAGAGACAGCACGGTGTGGCAGCTGCAGGCGCCCAGGCCACCCAGCCCCATATTGCCAGGTTCGCTCCACCCAAGGCAGGGAGAAAATGTGGTCCTGAGGAGCAGTGGGCCGTGGTCACTCCAGGCCACCACAGTGTTCTCGGCTCTGAAGTGAGCCAAGGCTGGAAGGCAGCACGCAAGGCTCTGGGGCCCAAACCCAAGTCCTGATGATGGGTGGGTGGGTACAGGCTCGATGGACAGAGTAGATGGATGACCGCCAAGTGGACCATGAGGGGATGCATGAATGGGTGGGTAGATGGGGAAGTAGATGGACAATGCATGGATGGGTGGAGGACTAGGCGGATGAATGGATGATGGGTGGAGGGGTGAAGGAAAAGATGGATGACGGGTGCGTGGGTGGATGGAGGAGAAGATGGATGATGGGTGGAGGGGTGGATGGAGGAGAAGATGGACGATGGGTGGATGGGTGGATGGAGGAGAAGATGGACGATGGGTGGATGGAGGAGATGGATGATGGATGGATGGGTGGATGGAGGAGAAGATGGACGATGGGTGGCTGGGTGGATGGAGGAGAAGGTGGATGGGTGGATGGAGGGATGGAGGAAAAGATGGACGATGGGTGGATGGAGGAGATGGATGATGGATGGATGGGTGGATGGAGGAGAAGATGGACGATGGGTGGATGGAGGAGATGAATGATGGATGGATGGGTGGATGGAGGAGAAGATGGACGATTGGTGGCTGGGTGGATGGAGGAGAAGGTGGATGGGTGGATGGAGGAGAAGATGAATGATTGGTGGATAAGTGGATGGAGGAGAAGATGAATGATTGGTGGATGGGTGGATGGAGGAGAAGGTGGATGGGTGGATGGAGGAGTAGATGAATGATGCATGGATGGGTAGATGGAGAAGATGGATGACAGATGGATGCATGCGTGGAGAAGATGAACAATGGGTGGATGGATGAGTGGATGGAGAAGATGGATTATGGGTGGATGGCTGAATAGAGGCATAGATGAATGATGGGTGGATGGGTGGATGGAGGAGAAGATGAATGGTGGATGGATGGGTGGATGGAGGAGAAGATGGGTGATGGGTGGATGGGAGGATGAAGCAACCGATGGGTGATGGGTGGATGGAGAAGGTGGATGATAGAGAGATGGGTGGATTGAGAAGTACATGGATGATGGATAAATGGATGGGTGGGTGGAGGCCTAGATGGATGATGGATGGATGGGTGGGTGGAGGAATGGATGGATGATGGGTGGATGGATGGGTGGGTGGAGGCCTAGATGGATGATGGATGGATGGGTGGGTGGAGGAACAGATGGATGATGGGTGGATGGGTGAACACAATGATGAGTACATAGTGACAGACGTCAGATGAAGATAGATGTTAGACGGATAGAGGAGTAAGTGGCTGTCGGATGAATGCGTGGATGGAAAGATGGGTGACTGCTACCTACCCTGCACTGTGCCAAGCACCAGACCCAGCAGTGGACCTGCCCTTGAGCCTCCCCCCAGAGCTTCGCACATTAGACACGACTCACATAGCAGGTTCAAGGGCTCCATAGGGCCAGGGATGTAGTTCAGCAGCCCAGCACCTGCCTGGCAAGTGAGAGGCCATTGAATTCTAATCCCAGTACCAAAAAAGAAAGAAAGAGAGAGAGAGAGAGAGAGAGAGAGAGAGAGACAAAGCTCCATTCCAACCATGCTGGAGACCCCATGCCACAGTGTTGAGGCAGGGTCACAAGCACACAGCAGTGCCCTGGGCAGGGAGGTGGCTGGGAGGAGACCGTCAGGGGACGCTGGCTTGGGGGAAGTTACCACATGGGTCTCGCAGGGCCCTGCACCTGCTCTGGTCACCACCCCTGCTCATCTCATCTCCTGGTTCATCTCCCACGGGGCTCTAAAGGAATTCACTTCACAGAGGGTGACCCGAGGCAGCCACAGACGGCCCCAGTCACTCAGTCAGCCAAGCTGCCCCTGGCTCTGGGACTCAGCTGCCTGGCCGCTGAGAACAAGAGGAGCCCACAGGGAGGCCGCCCGCCCCAAAGATCATGGCACGTGCACGCAGACAGCGCAGGGAGGTGCACTCGGGGCCATGGACAGGGAAGAAAGTGGGAGACGGACGGGGCCCAGGGCCCAGGGGTGTCGCAGGAGCAGCGAGAAGTCAGGCTGTGCGCGGGGCCCATGTGCACAGTCCCAGCACACTGGGAGGCTGCAGCACACACCGTTCCGACAGCAGAAATCCACACGCTGACCCAGCTCTGCTGCTCCAGGAGAGACGTGACATGGCCTGGCACAGCCGTGGACAGGGTCCTGCCCCTGGGGTGACCCCGGCCCTGTCCACCTGCTGCCTCGCCCCGGATCTGCCCAGCCCACAAGGTGTCTGCCCCTGCACTCCGGGTCCAAAGGGGCAGCAGCCGTGGGAAGGACAGGGAGCACGTGCCCGGGGCCCAGCGAGGCCAGACACTCTGCCAGCACAGCTGGACCTGTGGACGGGGCACTGGGGAATGAGCCCCATGTCCGCCCTGTCCTCCGCCCCTGAGAGGGAGAGAAGCCGCAGCCCAGCAGCCCCGCATGCCTCAGCCTCCGCCTGCGTGCTCTGCCCAGCCCCGGCTCTGCGCTCCAGCAGCGGCGTCTGGGCCACCGTGGAGTGCTAACATGGCTGAGTTGCTCTCGGGGACTTTGAGGGAAGCTAGTGAAGACCAGGCGAGATGCAGGAGCTAAAGGCGGCACAGAAAGGACAGCTGCACGCAGGGCACAGAGGGGGCACCACAGCCCTGGTGCCCAGCAGGCCCCGAACCAGCAGGCCCGGCCAGCAGGGAGGCAGGGGCCCACACTCCCAAAGGGCCCAGGACAATCACAGGAAGTAGGGGACAGGTGTGTGGCGAGTCAGGGCCACCTCACACGCGTGCAGGCCTGCGTCCATGTGCAGCTGTGCTGGTGGGCGTGCAGGTGTAATACGTGACCCCCAAGGGAACATCAGCATGTGCCTCAGTTTACCCTCCCATTCCAGGGTGCCTGCAGCATCTTCTCAGCTGCCACGCTCAGACGGAAGGGGCTGGGGAGGGCAGTCCTCGTCCTTGGCACAGAAGGCGTCTGAAGAGGAAGGCGAGGCAGGCCTGGCCCTCGGCGGGCTTTAGCATGCTTCGTATGCAGTGGGCGGCAGTGCCCCTGCCGTGTGCATGTTCCGGTGCCCAGTGCAGAGCCGTGCCCTGCGTCCCATGACAGTCGGCATCTGAGCGCAAGCCTGGGCACCCACCCGCACGCAGTGTCCGTCACGCATCTCCAGAGCCCCCGTCTCCAACTGCAGACCACACAATGATACCCTGGTCCTGCCCGGCTCAGACACCCTGGCCCTGCATGAAGGGAGCAGAGGCGGCTCCTGCAGACATGCGCCGCCCCTGCGCGTGCCCCATGCGCGTGAGTGTGCCCCGCCACACGGCCTTGGCACCCCACGGTCACACTCGGCCCGCGTCGCTGAGACAGGCAGGAACCCTGCCCACATGCGGTCTGGGGAACAGCGGCGGTGTGGGGGGTCACACCATACAGCAGAGCAAAGTCCAGGTCGCCAGTGCAGCCCCGTGAGGCGGCGGGTGGGAGGCGGGGGGAGGCTGTACCACGCCTGGTTCTCCGGACAGGAAGCGGAGTCCCTGGCAGGCGTTGAGAGGTCACCCTGTGCTGCTCCCACTCTGCCTGAGGTCCAGGCTCAGGGCAGTGGGACGGACGGGTCAGCAGGAGTAGAGTGGTGGGCAGTGGCCCGGAGACCCATCTGCAGATGTTTATGGAGCGCCGACTGTATGCACTCGGGTCTGCGTGGCCCCCAGCTTCTCAGGCTGGCCCTGTCCTGCAGGGGACTCTCCCTCCCCAGGACCCTCACCAAAAGGCCATCAGGGGACACAACATGCACCCCGGGGGGAGGGGGGAAGGCGGGCAGGGACGGCACCAGCCTCTCACTTCTCGGCGGGGCACCAAAGGGTCTGCAGGAGGCTGAGTGCAGTGGCCCCGTGGTGCTGCCCACTCCAGGGCTGCCCACGCCAGGTGATGCTGGGCCACAGGGCACCAGTGAGGTGAGCAGGCCGGGGGCAGGGGGCCAAGGCCGCTACAGGTGCGAGAGGCCAGGGGCTGGGCCAGGCAAAGGCCCTGCGGCCTGCACAGCTTGGGGTTCCCAGGCATCCCAGGGCAGGAGCTCGCGGCCAGGCGGCGCCTGACCCCAATGCCAAGGAAGTGGTTTGTGTGTGTTAAAGCCCATGGCTGCCTGGAGCAGAACGGGGTGCAGGGAGCCCCGGGGGAGCCGGGCCCCCAGGGGCCACGAGCTGGGTCTCTGGGTCAGTGGTCAGCTTCTCCAGCTGAGCTGTCGCCTCGTTTGTAACACACAGCTGAACGGGCTGGACGGGCTGCCTAGAGCCCAGCCCCCGCTCCACCCAGCGTCTCGCTTGATGCCCGAGGCCATCGCGCCAGCCTGCTGCCCCAGCAGGCACGGTTCGTCTCCCGTCCCAGGGGGCTCTCTGCCCCTAGACCCTGTCCATAGCCCACTGGACCACGGGCTCTGCCACGTGGAGAGGCCCCAGTTCCGGCCGCCAAAGGACACAGCCTCCAGGGCTCTGGGAACCCCAGGATTTCCCGGGGCTCAGAGCGCTGTACACAGCGGGGGCACCTACCCGTGTCACCATGGCGATGCTGGCCCAGCTGGTACTCAGGGCAAATGAATGAATGTGAGAGGGAGGCTGGGGCGACAGGGGCCCGGGCAGGACGGCCTGGAATGTGCACCCCTCGGCAAGTCGCCCGGCCCTGCCCGGTGGCTTCGGCTCACGTGGTAGTTTTGTTTCACATGAACTCATTGCCAAGGTTTAAAGATGGGGAGATTTCACTTTAAACCTGGACTTTAGGCTTTTCCTGAAAAATCAGAAAAGCTGGTGCTGTGCTCAAGCTCCCAGAGGCCCCTTCGACGAGGGCTGGAGGGTCGCACTGCAGCGGGCACAGCAGGCCTGGGGCCCACAGAGGGCAGTGCTCGGCGACCCAGGGCCCACACAGCGGGCAGGCAGGTGACACGGGTGTCCAGAGGGGGCGAGGAGGAGCTGAGGCCCCAGGAGCAGCCCTGGGGAGACTCAGTGGCTTGGGCAGGTCAGATGTGCACAGCACACAGACCGAACCGCGCACTTGGGCAGGAGGGGACACTGTGACCTCCAGCCCTGTCCCACAGCCCGGAACTCAGGCAAGGATGTGGCCACATCCCGTGGAGACGCGGTGGCTTTGTCCTCCTGTGCCCCGTCGGTCCCTGGCCGCCTCCATGGAGTAGTGAGCGGAGCCACCTGCAGCCGGCTGGGGGGGCAGGAAGCTGGGGACAGCGTAGCAGGGGCTGGGGTGCCCAGGCCAGTCAGAGCTGTGCTTATGATGCGGTGCCAGGGAGGGGCACCAGGCTTTGAGGCTGACCCCTGTGGGGGCTTCTCGGTGGCCCTTAAAGAGGATGGCGGCCAGTGTCAGGGCACAGGCCTGGCGCAGCTCTGCAGCCGCATCAGACAGAGTTGCCTAGGCCAAGGCCGCCCCCTCTCAGAGCCCACGGCCAAAGGCCAGCTGGTATGGCCACCCCCCGGTACTGACGCCCACGCAGCCCAGCCCCGAGCAGCCGCCCGCCTGCACCCGATGTGGGACCTTCCTGGCGCCCGGGTACCCACAGGAGAGGTGAGCTGTGCTCCCCCTATGCTAGCCTTCCCTTCCATGCTCCAGACACGGCAGGCTGGGAGCTGCCTCTGTACCCCAGAGTGCCCAAGGCATCCGCAGAGGGCGGCAGCAGGGCTGGGCAGAGCCTGAATGGGCCAGGGGCCCAGGAGGGGCAGAGTGACCTCGGGGCACACTAGCCCAAGCTCTGTTCAGGGAGGGCTTCCTGGAGGCAGCCGCCCTGGGTCTCGGTGAGCTATGGGACTGGGGATCCCAATGCTCTTCCCGGGATACGAAGGCAGGGTCTAGGGGTCCCATGGCAACTGTTCCACCCCAAATGCCAGCCTCTGTGGCACAAAGGGGCCGGGGAGAGCAAGACCGGCACCTGCCCCACTGCTCCTGCCAGCCATCGGGGCTGAGGCTGGAAGCTTTGCCCTCCCGGCACCCCCTCCTTGTCACCTGGACAATGCCACCCCCCACTTATCTCCCACCTGTTAAGAGATCTCAAATATGAACCCCGATAAGGTGGGACCAATACCTGCCCCTGCCCCGCAATGCCCAAGTAATTAAGATAAATGTAGCCGATAACGCCAGCCTTGCTCGTAAACGCGCCCTGGGGCCGCATCTCGGATGTAACTCGACCTGTGGGGGTGTTTATCAGAGGCCTCGCTTGCTTGGGTAATGAGGTTTTTAAGAAAGCGGCAGCGTTTGAAGGGAGAGGAAGGGGAGAGGACGTCTGTGGCATGAATGTCAGGAGCAGACCAAGCGCACGCAGCCGGCCACTACGGGGCCAGGAACAGCGCCGGGCAGAGGCGCTGTGGGGGCTGGAACCCAGCTCCTCACAGGTGTGGAGAGGCACTGCCTGCCTCAGCCTCACCCTACCAGGACTGCCCAGGTGGAGGTCGTCAGGGCAGGCTCAGAGGTCCAGACTGGGGGGCTGGGTGGGCAGCTGGACACCAAGGCAGGGGACTGACAGGGTGGGCAGGGCCAGCGCTCCAGACACCCAGGAGCACAGCCGCGACTCGCAGGATGGTCCTAGACAGGCCATGTGTGGCTCTGAGCCTCAGTTTCCCCATCTGGCTCCTGCATGGCAGCCAGGTCAGGGCTGGATGGCTGAGGGAGTGGCCTGGGGCCCACAGATGCGCAGTGCAGGCGTCCCTGGTCCTCGGCAGCACCTGGGGCCTCTGACTGCAGGACGCAGGCACTCGGCCTGGCCCGGGAGCGTGTGCCCTCTCTCCAGCCTCCATCTCCACAGCCAAGATCCCCCAGCATGGCGAGGCCAGTCACCGCCATACCGCCAGCCAGGGAGCACGGCAGAGAGCCACGCTGGGGCCCGGACGCTGCCCTGCCTCGGCGTCCCCTTCTGACTGTGACTGTGGGGCTGGGCCCTGTGGGAGGCCGTGCAGCTGCGCCTACAGCGGGCCTCGCCCCACCGCTCCCCACCGACCACTGGAGCCCTGCTCTGTGCCCGGTCGTGCTGACGGGCAGGTCTGCCGGGCACGCTGAGCCCCAAGGTGGCCACCTTCTGAGGGGACTGTGGGCACCTGCTGGGTGCAGGCCTGCGTGAGGTGCCAGGCGTGTGGCTCCAACCGCCTCGTGAGGCCTGGCCCAGGATGCTGCTATGGCCCTGGCCGAGTGCCCCACAGGCCTGGAGGAGGGGACAGCTGGAGGCCAGGGAGGCCCCCAAAGAGCAGAGCCGGCCAGGCAGGCGGCGAGAGGCCCAGGCGGCAGGCTGAGCCCTCAGCTGGCGGCCCCGCCCGCTCTGGGTCTTGAGTTACCCGTGGCGCTGGAAGCCACCTGAGGGGCCGTTACTGTTATTGAGAGAGAAGGAACCACTCCCACTCCTCCTGGGGCGGCCCTGGAACTGGGGATTGGATCTCCCCACTTCAAAGGGCCCTGGCTATGGAACCCACACTGGCCCTGCAGCAGGCACCAAAGGGCTTTGCCAAGCCCAGGGCGGGGCCGGAACCTGAGACCAGGCCGAATGCGGTCCCCACGCTGCTGCCAGAGCCCCTGTGCTCCTGGACGGGGAGCCCGGGGTGCAGCAGACCAAAGGTGGGGCTGCACCTGGGCCCAGCACCCCAGGGGACTGGACCACCAGAGCGGGTCCCTTGGGCGACCTGTCTCTGTGAGGCACAGGTCTAGTGGGCCAGTCTCGGGCATGGCCGCTGGGCTGTGCAGCCTCGGTCAAGCCACAGCCCTCTCTGAGCCTGTCCCCTCCTCTACCCACTCGCTTACCGCCGACTGTGGTGAGCTGGAGGCCGAGGGTCACACACAAGTGCCTCGTGTCCAGCACCACGACTGGTGTGTGCGGGAGCCACGTGGCCACGCCGTGGGCTCTCTGGGGAGCGGCTGCACTGTGGGCAGAGGCCCGGCTGCAGTCTCCGGGTGGGCAGGGGCTTCTCAGGGCACCTGGTGACTTCTCAGCACAGCACAAGCCCAGCAGAGAGCAAGGCGGCCTGGTCTGCAGGGCCCAGGCCCTCTCTGCCCCCAGCTCTGCTCGCCGGCACGGGCAGCTAAGCCTGGCCGTGTTTGAAGTGCGCCTCAGGGCCGACGTGCCCACCCCCGCACCAGCCGAGTGCAGTGCTCCTGGCCCCTTGAGCGTGGGTGGGCTCAGGGCAGGGACGGCAGCCTGTTCCCAGGGTGCCCGTGCAAACCCAGGTCCAAGCCCAGTCAGAGCCCGATGCAGAGCGGCGGGAGATACAGGAAGGACAGCCCAGGGGAGGCGCAGGTCCTCAGAACTGGGAATGCGGGAGACACGGGGCCTCCCCACGGCCCGCCTCCCAGTCGCATGAACGCGTGAGGCAGTCACGTGACCTGAGGCCGCAAGGCCCCCGCTGCACTTCCCGGGGGCTGCCTTTGCCAGCCCGGCAGCCTCCTGGGCCCCGGGGGAGGCAGGGCCGCGCGTCCTAACTCAGTGTCCTCTTCCTCCGCAGACACGCAGCCCCGTTCCTGGGTGGTCCCGCAGCGACCCCGCTGAGGCCCTGGCGCCCCAGGTACATGGGAAGACACCTGGCCCAAGTGCAGCTGCCACAGGCAGAGATGGCCCTGTCCCCGAGTCTCCTTGTCACAGCACCTGACGCCCCCCACCCTGACAGCTCCTTAGGCTGTTGATGCTGAGGCACCCCCTCCTCCAGGGAGGCCTCCAAGACCCTCCTACCCACCCACCCGGCCAAAGGCTCCTGGCCTTGGGAGGAGATTGTCACCACAGAAAGGGGCTTTGCCCGCAGCCTGGCTTGAGTAGGTGTCTAGAGCCCGGGGCCCATGGGGGGCACAGGGAGACCCTCCGGGGATGACCAGCCCCTTCCACCAAGGCCGCCTCACCCGCAGACCCGGTGACAGCGACCGTCCCGCCCTCCCAGACCCCTGCGGGGATGAGGGAACCCACTCCAGAGAGCGCTTGAAGCCCAGCTGCCGCAGCTGCCCTCACAGCAGGGACTCATTCGGCAAAGCCCCAGAGCTCACACTGTGTCCCCCGCCCCGCGTCCCGGAGGGGGAGCGGGGGCAGGGAGCAGCACCCCCACCAGGCTTCCCGGGGCCACTGCAGGAGGGCAGTGGAGCCCTCTGCTGGGCACACCAGGACCTCACCCGCCAGGGACTTGGGGCCCAATGCAGCAGGACACCCCTCTGGGTTGGGCACCTCCCGGAGCCCGGTCTCCAGCCCGGCCCTCGGTGGCCCTTGGTCTCCCTGGGAGCTCATGGCCTCGGGCTGCCACTACGTGGTCCCAGCAAGCAACAGCATTTCTCAGCCTGGCACCCAGCTGCATCACCCTCCCTGGGACTGTGCTTCAGGGCCCTGGCTCAGTCCATATAGAGGACACAGGTAGCAAAGACACAGGAGACCGGGGTGCATGCGGGGTCTTGGGGGATGGAGCCGTTGGGGGGACGCAAGGGACACAGCCAAGGCCTGCTCTCAGCACAGATGCCAGAAACAGCCTCTGGGCAGGGCTCTGCAGAGGTCCAGGCTGGGGTCACGGGGATGGGACCAGAGCTGGTTCAGGGGCCCCCAAAGGTGCCGGCAGCCTCTTGAGACTGGGGGCTCCCCACAGTGGGGGGCTCGAGGCTGCCCTGTGTGACCCAAGGCCGAGGAGCACCGGCAGGTTCCCGGCTCAGGGCTGCGGCCAGCATGGTCGCCGTCCTCCCGGGGGCGGCTGGTCCGGGAAGAAAGTGATCTCAGACCACAGACCTCTCCCTCACGCCCCCTTTCCCTCTCCTACCAGTGCAACCTCTTTCTCGTGTCCCCAAAGCACCATCAGCCGGGGCCCCTTCCTGGGAACCAGGGCTTCTGTGACCGCCACAGCAGGGGCCAGGGGGCACTGCCGCGGCCGCTGCCGCCCCGCCAGCCCCACTCACCGCACCTTCCCTTGCAGGCTCCACCCGGGACCATGAGCACAGGCCCTCCCGGTGCCCGCCGAGGGGTGAGGATGGCCGCCCAGCCCGCGCCCCACGGCCCTCCTCAGACTGCCAACTCCTAGCGTCCAGGCCCTGGGGCCATGCCGGGCGAGCGGCCCCACGGAGCACTGCCCCCTGCCACCACGAGAGACCTGCGTCCCTGCCAAGGTGCAGGGGGCCTGCGATGCCTGTCCCAGGCCCCCCACAAGGACCAGCCCCCCAGCAGCAGGACAGCCCAGGCCACAAGAGGGGCAGGCAGCAGAGCCCTGGCCAGGAACCCGCCCAAGACGCAGCCAGGGCAGGCTCAGGCAGTGGAGCCCCAGGCCACGCTGCAGCGGCCCCGCCACCTTCATGGTCCCCCAGGGAAGGGTGGTGGCCCCCACACCCCACCTGTGAGAAGCCACCCAGGGGCCCAGGCGTGGCTGGCAGGCAAGGTGGACAGCAGTCCGCCGCAGCTCTATGGCCTGGACATTGCCAGCCCGAAGGCCAAGCCCGCCCTGGACGAGCCCATTGAGGGCTGGCCACTCGAGGCCCCCCGAGACTCCCAGGCAGAAGCCCAACGCAGGCCCAGCCTCCCTGGGGCCGAGGCCCCGCCCACCCCCGAAGAACTCCACTCACGAAGGTGCTTCCAGGAGGCCTCCTCCAGCTTTACCTCCAGCAACTGTACCTCACCAAGCGCCACCCCAGGACCCCCTCAGGCCCCGCCAAGCAACGGTGCCAGCCCCCCAACACTGGCCACCCCGCCGGAGCTCCAGGCCAGCAGGGTCAGCTCCTGGCCTCTCGCTGCTGAGGGCAACGTCCCAGGTGCTAATTTCAGGGTCTCCCCTGCCGAGTCAGAACCCTTTTGTGAGGGCAGCAGGCCCGGCAGCCCCAGGGGGAGCCCCTTCCCATGCCCGCTCCGGGCACAGGCCCCCCATGAGGATGCAGCCGAGCAGGGCTATGCCCATGGGACACTGGCCTTTTCCTTCCACCAGCCCCCAGGGAGGTGGCCAGAGGTGTCCATGGGCACCAACCCTACCTATCCGCTGCCCCCCACATCCTTGCCCCCGCCCTGCTACCCCAGCCAGCTGGGCAGCCTCGAGACCACCAGCAACTGTCCCCAGGCCCTCTCCCCGCCTGGTGCTGTTCCCCTGGCCCCCAGGCCCTTCCCCAACAGTTTGCACAAGAACCTAATCAATGTCCTCCCTGAAGGACCCCCTTCAGGCCATGAGGGCCTGGGAAGTCCCAGGGTACCCCCAAACCCTGGGTCCCAGAGGCAGTTTCCAGGACAGGTGTACGGAGCCAAGAAGGTGGGCAGCAGCCCAGGGCCTGGGGATGCCGAGCTGCCCACCCCTGGAGCCCTGCCGGCCAGGCTGCCCCAGCTGTGGGACTCCACAGCAGCCCCCTACCCCGAGCGCCCCCTGTGCCCCCCACCCTCCTCCGGTACCCCGTTCTTTGACAACCCCAGCCAGCGACTCTGCCTCCCTCAGAGTCCCACAGTGCCCTGGTCCTCCATGCTCTCCAGCCCCGGGCCAAGCCCCCACCAGATGGAGGTGCTGGGCCAGCTGCCAGTCCCCAGGGGGACTGCCGAGTGGCAGGAGGGCAGCCAGGGGGTGCTGGGCGCTGCCAGCCAGGTCCCTGGGCCTGGGGAGACGCTGGCAGCCCTGAGAACCAGCCCGGGGCAGCCAGGTAGCTCCCCGGGGCTGTTCCCCTACAGTGGGCTGAAGGACCCTGGGGCCCAGGCCCTGTTCTTTGGGGGTACCCAGCCCCAGGCATCACCCCGAGGGGCCCCTGGCCTGCCCCCAGCCAGGGTGGTGGGCGTGTCTCCCAGCGAGTCCCCGCTGCCCTCACCTGCCACCAACACGGCTGGCAGCAGCACCTGCTCCTCTCTGTCCCCACTGTCCAGCAGCCCAGCCAACCCCAGCTCTGAGGACAGCCAGCTCCCTGCACCCCTGGGGCCCTCGGGCTTCTTCCTCCCGGCCCCCCAGCCTCAGGAGACAGGAAGCCCCTTCCAGTCCCCAGAGCCCCGTAACACTGGCCCAGCCCACTTTCCACTCTCCTCGGACAGGCTGGGGCCCGAGGGTGCCCTCGAGTTCCAGGGCGGTGAGGGCCATCAGGCGGGCAGGGATGGGCTGCGGGGCTTCACCCGGGGCCCAGCCACCTACGCCGCCCACCACTTCCCATTGAGCAGCGCCAGCCTGGACCAGCTGGACGTGCTGCTGACCTGCAGGCAGTGCGACCGCAACTACAGCAGCCTGGCCGCCTTCCTCGAGCACCGGCAGTTCTGCGGCCTGCTGCTGGCCCGGCACGGACCCCGGGGGCACCCTGCTGCCCCTAAGATGCCAGTATCCACGCACCGGGGCATGTCGGGCCACAGCCAGACCATCCCTTTCCTTCTGGCTGGGGACATGCAGACGGACGGCAAAGACGACGCCCTGCGGGCCAGCTTCCTGCCCAGCCTGGCCGCCCCACCCTTCCCGCTGCCTGCCCCCGACTTGGACTTGGAGGACAACACCAAGCTCGACGACGCCAAGCTGGACAGCCTCATCACTGAGGCCCTCAATGGCATGCAGGACCCGTCGGACAGCCCCGAGATCGACAGCAGCTTCATCGACGTCTTCGCCGACGAGGACCCTCCCGGCCCCAGGGGTCCTGGCACTGGGCAGCCCCCCACCACCCGGGCGAGTGCCACCCCAGAGCACCATACCCAGCCTCTGCCCCTGGCTGGAGGGGCCACACCGAAGCCCAGGGCCCCCTGCCCTGGGGACAGGGCCTGCCCAGCCCAGAGTGAGCCCGACACCTCCTCCCTGGGCCCAGCGCCCACAGAGGCTGCTGTGTCCAGCCCGGGGAGGCCGTCTCGCAGAGGGAAGCAGCTCCGGTTATTCCGGAAAGAGCCGGATGCAGCCCACAGCGCCAAGGGATCCGGCAGGGCACCTGGCCTGAGGCCCAGGAGGCGGGGCCGCAGCACCCAGGCAAAGGGCCGCGTGGATCCCGACGAGCAGGTGCCCAGGGCGCGCCTCCTCCCTGCAGAGACCAGGAGTGCCAAGCGCCTGAGACTGCCCCCCAGAAGGGACCCTAAGAAGCGGAGGGCGCGGCGGGGCGGCAGCTGGAGCAAGGAGCTCATCCACAAGATTGTGCTGCAGAAGAACAGACTGCACCGAGCGCAGGCGCCCGCGCGGGCCCCACAGGGCAGGCCGGGGGACGAGGACGCCGCCTCCCAGTCAGAGGAGGAGGGGCCCGGGCCCAGGGGTCCTGGCCTCGGGGGCCGCTCCCACCATGGCCGCCGGCAGCGGCACCCGAGCAAGAAGATGAAGGAAGCAGACCTGGGCCGGGGCCCTAGCAAGCGGGGGAGGCTGGGCCCTGGGGAGGACGGGGAGTCCCCAGCTCTGACACAGCTGCACAGCCCGGATGGAGGCCCCAAGTGGACTGGCCGCCCCACAGGAGCCCCCAAGGATGCCGTCACTCCACAGGAAAGCCACCCACTCCCGGGCCTCCACCGGGCAGCCCAGATGCCCGAAGCTGCTGAAGAGTTGCCCCCTGACCCCACAAAACTCAGAGAGGTACCCACCTGGGAGACAGGACGCCCCGGGCCCCACACTGCAGAGCACCCACAGCCAGGCAGAGGCGACACCAGCAGACCCCGGCCCTCCGCAAGCCACCCCAACCTTCCACTCAGCAGCAGTGTGGCAAGGCCAGCAGGGGGTGATCTTCAGGGCACCCCCAGTCACACAGACACCCCCAGTCCCCATGACAAAGAAGACGCCCCTGCTCACCAGCCTAGAGGCTGCCAGACACCAGCTGCTAAGCCCAGTGGGGCGGCCAATCCCAAAGCTGGCAGCCCGTTTGTTAAGAGCTCTGATCTCGGCTGCAAACCTGCTCACTTTAGCAGAGACTCTGTGGGGATTCCTGCTGCCCAAAAGGGGTCCCAGCCCCACAGCACTGCCCCCACTGAACTCTTCCTTGGGCCCAAGGACCCGGCTGAGGACACTCCACCGGCCAGCAGCTCCTACCTTGGCCAGGACCGTGTGGAACCCCTCGAGCCCAAACTGCCAAAGAATACACCCTATGCAACTGAGACTGACCCAGGCCCAGCCCAGTCGCCACTGACCTTGGAGTCCACGACCCTCTTTGCCGGGCTGTCTGAGGATGGCTTCGACCCACCACTCTACGACACCCTGTCCCTGCACAGGGCCACCACCATGCCACTGGCCTGTGCCGACACTCTCCCGACGAAACCTCTGATAGAGCCACTGTTCCCCCCATTCCTGCTGCTGGACGAAGTGTCCCCGGTGCTGCCCAGCCAGTTTCCTGACCTCTCAGGGCCGAAGTCATTCCACAAGACATGTCCCCATGAAGAGACGGCTCCCCCCAGCCCTGCACCCGTGCCTGGGAAGAGAAACGAATACAGTGCAGCTTTCGTGAGCAACCTCTCGGAGGACGAGCTAGAAATCAAAAGATTGGTCTCCGAACTAGAAAGCCAGCTGCAAAGGCGAGAGGGAACCCCGGGAGCCCCCGGGGAGCTCGGTGAAGCCACGTGTGCAGGCTCCCCGATGCCAGTCTGCCAGGCCGCCCCACCCTGCGGTGACATGGCCCACCTTACAGGTCCTGGGGAATCCAGGCCACAGCAGGCAGACGTGAGAACAGCCATGTCTCCCAGGAAAGGGGCGCTTGGGTGTCCCCAGGGGGAGCAGCCCCCAGCCACACGCAACCCAGGAAAAGCAGCCCCACCCTCTGGCCGCCACAAAGACCTGGCTTCGGGAGTCTCCTTGGGGCCCACGGGGTACAGCCTCAGTGTTCTGTCGGCACAGGAAAGCAGAGGCAGCGGGACCGCGAACAGCGGGTCCCCCCTGTGCACAGGTCTGCCTGACCCCTGCGAGCATCCGGAGGCCCCTCTAGAGGCCGGGGATTCAAAAGAGCGTGGCCCTGGCCGTGACCTTTTATCTCCCAGAAGTGACGAGCCAACACGGACACAGGAGAGCCAGGGCTCCCCACTGCCGCCTCCCGGGGAGCAAAGCGGAGGGCGGACCCCTGAGTCCCGAAGTTGCCCGGCCGCCCCAGCACCTGCTCAGGGGCTGCGGGGCGGTGGGGATTCGTCTCTGGATGCCATCCCCACCCCAGATGCCCGCCACAGTCATGCTTCCAAGGGACCAGCTCCTGGGGTACCTGGCCCCCTTGGACCCCTGGCAGAGGGATCTGCCCTCCAGGGCCCAGAGGGTCCGCCCCACCTGGGACCCCATCCTGGCCCAGCCTCCAGCCCCTCACGTCCACTCCAAGTCCTGGGGGCCAGAGCTGAGGGCGAGGATGGTGTCCAGGTCTCACATGAGCCTCCGCTTGCCAGTACCCAAAGCTCTCGGCTCCGAGCCCCGCCAGGTCCAGGAGGAGACAGAGTGACAGGCGGCTCCCCTGGGTGTGTGCAGGACGCGGCCACCGCCACAGTGCCCGAGGCAGACAGACCGCCGGGCTCCCCTGGCCAGGCAGAGAAGCCTAAGGCCCAAGGCAAAGCCCGCCGTCACCTGCCCGGAGCCTGGAAGAGCCCGGGGGCTCCAGGCCACAGTGCCAAGGCCAAAGCCCTCCCCAGAGCACCCCGGCATTCGGGGGCCACAGCCCGGCGCCAGGGAGGCAGCACAGCCTTGAGCCTTCAGCAGCAGGCACAGCCTGCCCCTGGCCCTCTGCGCCCCTCAGAAAGGGCAGCTTACACCCAACAGGGGCCTGAGGATAGGCACCCCGGGGAGGCGGCCAGCCCCGCCCCCGCCCCCTGCAGCCTGGCGCCCACACCCCAGGAAGCCCTTTCTGCTACGTCTCCAGGAAAGGCCAGCCCGGTCCAAGCCCCCGTAGAGGCCGAGGCCGGGACGCCCCCTGCAGCACCCCCATCTCTGACAACAAGCCTCTGTGGCCTTGAGGACGTCCCGCCTCCCACTCTCCTGGGGGCCGGCAGCCCCAAAGACTGCCCAGGCCTCAGCAACGTGCCAGCCCCCACCCAGAGCAAGGATGGCCCCGGCAGCAGCACGTCAAGAACCCCAGAGGATTTCAGAAGAGGGCCAGGGGGCTTCCCAGCCCAAGCCACCCCACCTCTCCCAGGAGCACCCACGGCCGGCAAGAAACACAGTGCAGAAACGGTCCCCGCGGACCCTGATGCAAAGGCTGTGGGGGCGCCCCGGGGGCCAGACCCCACCTCACATCCTCTGTGCCCCGCCCCCCTCCTTGGGCACAGGGATGGCCACGGCGTCTCGGCCACACCCACAGACCCCACCCCGGTGGGGCCCACACAGCCGGGTCCCTACCCCTGCCTGGAAGAGGAGGCAGGGGCCGTCACCGAGGGGCGGGAGGATGCAGGGAGATCTGACGGGACAAAGGCGCCCGGAGCCGGTCCCCAGGGCCCCACGGCAGCCTGCTCTTCCCGCGCCGCCGCTCCCAGGAGCACAGCTGGTGACTGTGGGCCCCAATCCCCACCGCACCGCATCAGGGTCCCTCAGCAGTTGCCCCCAGGACCCAAGCAGAAGACCTATGGCTTTAAAAAGAAGCCGGAGCCCACAGAGAAAAGGCTGCCCGCCCCCTGCGTCACCTGCGATATCTGCTCAGCCTCCTTCCGCTCGGGGCCGGGCCTGAGCCGGCACAAAGCCAGGAAGCACCGGCCACTCGTGGGCCCCGCCTTGGGCTGCAGGGCACCCGGGAAGGAGAAACCAAGTCAGGCTGGGGTGCGCCCCAGCCACCCTGCTGGGCCACATCCTCCACAGGGCCCCACCGCACCCGAGGGCCCCTCGGGTCCTGAGACAGATGGGGCCGAGAGGGGCCCCGGGTCACCAGGCTGTCCCCTTAACCAGCGACCACAACCCCCGAAGCCCAGACCAGACCAGTCCAAGGTGAACAAGCTCCATCCCAAACAGACGGAGAGAAGGGAAGGGAAGAGGTGGAGCCGAGGGCCCAGAGACTCCCCTAGCACTGCGGCCCCAAGACTGCGGAATGTGGGAAAGGGCCAAGCCAGGAGGTCCCGGGGGCAGCACGCGACTGCAGACCGGCACCGCTCCAGGCTGTCCACAGCAACCACCGACTGCAGACCAGAGGACCAGCGAGGGGCAGACGGAGGGCCTGGGTCCCCCGAGGACACCACAGACCGCCCTGACCTGGGGGTGCTGTGCACAGTGGACACCACATCCCAGAAGTCGCCCGGCGGTGGGAGGAGCCCTGCAGGGAGGGCAGAGGGGGCGTCCCCCGGGGAATGTCCCGAGGGGTCAAAGGGAGCTCTGACAAGCAGGTGCTGGGGACCCACAGTGGCCAGGACACCACACAAGGACCCGTCACATGCGTCTGCGGGAGAGGCTGTGGAGGACTGCAAAGGGCCCGGGGGCGAGCCAGGCAAAAGCGTCGGAGCAGGGGCACTTGTCCTTCCTGAGGTGTCCAGTTCTCAAATGGACAGCACCGCCCTCAGTGGCCCGCAGGGCCTCCTGGACACCCCGGAATCCCAGGGTGGGGCTCCTGAAGCCCCCAGCCCCGGCTGCGGGAACCCTGACAGCGGGCTTGACGACATGTCTTTTGCCCAGCTCTTCCCTCCAGGTGGCCGCTTCGCTCAGAAGAACCCCCGGGTCTACGGGAAGCGCTGCGGGAGGCCACGGTGCCGACCTCGCACTGAGCCACTCTGCCAGGCCAGGGGTGAACCTCCGGCCTCGGACCGGCTGCCCACCGACCTCAGCGACTCGGACTCCCTCTGCCTCTCCTGTGAGGACCTGTGGGGTAATGAGCCCTGGCTGCTAGAGGGGGCACTGAGCAGCAGCAGCCCGTGCCTCGACCTCTGGGCCCCGGAGCCCAGCAGGGAAGCCGGCTGTGTGGGTGAGGCACCCCTCCGGGGCACTAGCGATGACGAGGCAGAGACCATCCCTGAGCTGCACAGGGCCCCCGGGGCCTGGAGAGACCTGGGGCTACAGGTGCCCCTGCAAGAGTCACCCCCTCCTCCAGGAGATGTGAGCCCAGAGCCCCCCAACCTGGAAAGAGAGAGCTATGCGGAGGGGCCGTCTGAGAACGCCAAAGATTTGGAGATGGTCGGGACCACGCTGGAGATGCAGGCCCTGTGCTTCCCGGGACCCTGTGGAGACCCCACCACCAGCGCCTTGAACCTCCAGGGAGAGGCAGACCGGCCCAGCCAGGCCCTTGGCAAAGAGCGGCCGGCTCCAGGCAGGAGGGGCTCCTTCAAGTGCCGCGTGTGCTTCCGGCGCTTCCACGGGCTGGGCGAGCTCGACCTGCACCGCCTGGCTCACAGCGCGGCACCGCCGCCCACCTGCTACATGTGCGTGGAGCGCAGGTTCGGCTCGCGCCAGCTGCTGCGCGAGCACCTGCAGGAGAAGCACGTGCAGGGCCAGGCGGGGCCGTGGGCCTGCGGCATGTGCCTCAAGGAGGTGGCGGACGTCTGGATGTACAACCAGCACCTGCGTGAGCACACTGCCCTCTTCGCGCGCAAGGGGCAGGCGCGGCGGGCCCGGGGCGAGCTGCCCGCGGGCTCGGGGGACGAGGGCGCTTCGGCAGACGGGAGGGATGAAGAGGTGGCCCCGAGGGACGGAGCCGGCCTTGCCGCCTCCGAGAGCCCCCACGGCGCCTCGACGCCTCCCAGCGTACCCGGAGGCGACAGCCCCGCCACCCCCAGCCCGTGTCCGGAGCCCCGGCCCCACAGCGAGCCCCCGCTCCGTGCCGGCCCGGTGCACGCGGACTGCAAGGACCCGTCGCGCGACTGCCACCATTGCGGCAAGCGCTTCCCCAAGCCCTTCAAGCTGCAGCGCCACCTGGCGGTGCACAGCCCGCAGCGCGTCTACCTGTGCCCGCGCTGCCCCCGCGTCTACGCCGCGCACCGCGAGCTGCGCGCGCACCTGGGCGGCGCGCACGGGGCGGGGTCCGAGGCGCCCGAGGTGGCCCCCACGCCTCTGTTCGCCTGCGAACGCTGCGCCGACGTCGCGCGGGTCACCCGCAGGGCCTTCGCGTGCAGTGCGTGTAACTACACCTTCGCGCGCCGGGAGCAGCTGGACAGGCACCGCGAGAAGCACCGGCGCGCCTGCCCGCGGCCCTGCGCGCTCCGCGGCGTGCGGCGGCCCGGGGCCCCCCAGGGCGTGCCGCCCCCCAAACGGCGCAGGGTGGCGGGCCCCGGTGGGGACGGGACCGTGTCCCCAGGCAGCCCGGCCCTGCCTCGGCTCTGCCTACAGGCGGCCCCCAGCGCCGCTCCGGCCCTGGAGAAGCTCGAGGACACTGCGGAGCGCCCAGACCCATCGACGGCCAGCCCAGACCGTCCACCCCCGGCACCGTCTCTCCTCCCCGATGCCCAGGTTGAAGGCGGAGACGGCCGAGAGCCAGACCGAGCCCTGTACAGGCCGGAGGACGAGGCTTCCGTGGGCAGCCCTGGGCCGCGGAGACAGCAGGCTCCCCACCTGGTCTCAGGGAAACACGGAACCCCGGGGGGCCGTGGCAGGTGTGCCCGCTACCGCTCCCCGGGAGAGCCCTCCCTCCTCCCGAAAGAGAAGCAGGTGTCACCCTGCTACGTGGTGCCTGAGGGGGGCACAGCTGGGCCCTCCCATGAGAGCGATGCCGCCAAGCTGGGGGCTTGCAGGAGTGCATCAAAGCCCAGGGCACTGGTGACCACCCCCAGCAGGGCGCCTAAGCTATCAGGACAACCAGGGAAGCCCACGGAGATGGGGAGGCCTGCTCCCGGAGAGCTGGCCCCTGGCCCTGAGAACAAGATGAAGCCCACCACCCCCAAAACCAGGCTGAGGCCCAGCTCCCAGGGCAGCGGGGGAGCATGCCCTGGCACCAAGACTGCGGCGGGCAGCCAGCCCCAGCTGGCCAGTGGGCGGCTGCAGAGTGAGACAGCCACTACCCTAGCCAAGCCCAGTGGCCCCAGCCGGAGCCCCACACCACACCCACATCCACCTCGAGCCCAGGCCAACGGCAGCCCCAAGGGCACCCAGGGGTGCCCGGGTCCCCAGGAAAAGGCAGAAGGCAATGAGAAGAGGAGGAAGGGCCCAGGCCCAGTGAAGCGGGAAAGTCCAGGGAGCTCGGGCAGAGCTCCCCCAGCCCTCGACAGGCCTCCCCGGGCCCCCCGGAAGCAGGCCACCCCCAGCCGGGTGCCCCCCACCAAGCCCAGGCCCAGCAGTCAGATCAGCAAGACCAGGCCACAGCCCTGGGAGGCTCGGAAGGGTGAGCCTGGCCCGGGCCACCAGAGGGAGGTAGTGGGCAAGGCCTTCCCCCAGGTGAGGAAGGGCAGGTCTGTCCCCAGCACCAGGCCCACCGAACCCCGAGACCACCGAACCGCTGAGTCCCAGAGCGACCTCCTCAGTCAGCTCTTTGGGCAGAGACTGACCAGCTTCAAGATCCCTCTGAAGAAGGGCACTTCCGAGTGACGCATGGGCAGTGCCCAGCACAGCGCCAGGGCCCCAGAGCCTGGCAGTGGCTGCTCAGCACCTGAGGTGGTGCACTTGGGGCCCCCGCCTGCCTAGCCCCAGCAACCCTCGAGCAGGCCGGTGAAGGTCCTTTTCTTGCTAGAAGGCTGGGGGTGAGGGACGGGCGCACAGTTGCTTCCCTGATACTAAGTGCTTGAGAGAGCAGCTGAGGCCCCGCCCTGCCCCGTGCGCTGTTGGCAGGACAGTCCGTGCTGCAGACCTTGTTTGAAGATTTGCACAGAGCCCCCATCACCAAGCAGGGAAGGAAGTTCAGGCAGGCGCCCAGATGGTGGCCTTTCCCTTTTAGTCTTGCTGCTGCTGGAATTCCGAAGTGCCCTTAGGAGTCACATGGGAGGGGGCAGCGCTGTCCACATGGGCCACTTCCGAGCCACCTGATCCCCAGGAGCACACAGCCCTCCACCCCGTGATCACACTGCGGATGCTTCCAGGGCACCTGGCTTTCCAGGGAATGTGGGGAGAACCGTGCCCCCTCCAGGCTCCTCTCGAGAGCCCTCCTCCCCGCAGAGCTGTGTGACTGGGCTGTGTGACTCCTCAGTTCTGCTCGAAGTTTCTGGTGCTATTTTCATGTTGTAATGTGAATACCGGGTTCTCCTGTAACAGGATGGGGCGGGAGATGGTGCCGGAAGCCTGGAGGAGGCTGCAGCCAGGGCACAGAGAGGACGGCCCAGAGCTTCCCACGGGCCTCCTCGGCCAGCCCCGTCCGGTCCCGCAGACGTGCCCTGCCGGCTACCCACATCCTGGCCCAGCACCCCAGCAGGAAGGGCAGACAGGAGGGCTCAAGATGCTCCGTGCTTTTGGGATCTCAGATTCCGTTCGTTTTGTTCTGGTTTTAGTTTTTAACGCTGGTGCAATGTGTATGTCAAAGGTTTCATTTTGACCTTTCAAAAAACACCACATCAGATCCAGACTGCCCCTCTAGAAGGTGCTGGGCCCTCCGGACAGCCTCTTCCATGCAGACGGAGACGGGCAGAGGGGGCCTCAGGCCGCACTGTAAAGATCGCAGCCAGCTCATCTTTCTGAATATATTCCCACTATTTTCACACAAACCCAGGCTCTGTGGCATCTGTCTGTGCACCGGCTGCTTCCTGGAGCCCCAGAACACGTTTGCCTCTGTCGTCTCTTCTTGGGGCCACTACGTGCCACATGCTGGGGACACACACAGGACCCGGGCACACAGGCGCAGGGCAGGCTGGCCACTCGGTGAAACCACACTCCATGCCTCCCTGTTGACAGGTGGGACGCTGGGGCCCAGGCGGAAAGAGGTCTTGAGGCCATGTGCGACACGACTGTACACCAAAGGGCGGGCGGTGTGAGGGCGCAGCAGGGGCCCCGCGCGGCCTCCACTCTTTCCAGAGCTCTGGGGTGGGCCCCGGGTAGCAGGGGTGAGGTGAGCTGTCAGGAATAACCAGCAGGCCCACCAGGTGCCGACCCTCGGCCACCCGGTCTTGAACAGCCCCAGAGACCCAGGGTCGGGGACAAGTGGTCTCTCCAGCAGGAGTGGCCAGAGGAGACGCTGATGCCCTCCTGGCCCTGGGCGGTTGTGCTGAGGACAGACACCCAGCAGCCCCAACCCCTTCTCCTTCCTGGGGAGACCGCAGGGTCAGCCCCAACATGGCCTCTTTCCCGAGACCCGTCGCCTCCCACCTGCCAGCCCTTGGTCCTGCAGTTTCCTCCGCAAGAGCCTCGTCCCAGCCGGCCACCCCTGCCCCTCTGCAGGGCTCAGCCACAGTCAGCAGTTGGCAGGGCAGGTTCCTGCCCACAAGGGGCCGCGTGAGCTGGGTCGTGGCTGTCTGCCCCCAGGGCCCAGACAGACTGTTCTACGTCACGAGGTGTGTCTGGGGTAGTGACTGTGGCTTTGGCCTCCTGCTGGGGCTCTCCAGGAGGACATTAGGAGCCGGAGAGTGGAAGAGGAAGGGGCAGAAGACCCAGGGGACTTGGAGCGGAACCCTAGTTGGGTTGCAGTGCTGCAGGTCCTTCGACACTCCTGTCACACGTCCCAGCGGGCTGGTGTCCTGCCCTCCCACCCCCGGGAGCTGCCTCAGCGTCGCCGCTCCACACCACCACTAGACACCTGGATGGTGACCTGCCCACTCCCACCAGCCGGCAGTCCCGCGCAGGATGGCGGGGCTGGCCACCAGGTGGCAGCATCTGCCTGGGCAGGGGAGGTCCCTCTGCCCGCCTCTGCCCAAACCTGCCTCAGCCTCCACCCAGCAAGGCAGGCTCGCACCCGTGCACAGGCCTGGGGCCCACCACATGCAAAGGGACAGATATGCAAGCCCCCTGTGCACCAGCAGGCGCATGCACACTGCGTGCACACACACGCACCGTGCAAGGTGTGCACACACAGCCCCGCCATGCGGACCTGCACACAGGTCGTGTGTGGACAGGAGCCCTCCCTCTAACACCACTATGGCCCGGGACACGCTGGCTGCTCTCGTCCTGCCCCCGAAGGTCCAGCAGCTTCCGTGAAGATGGCATCCCGCTGGGGTCCAGGGGCTGCCAGGGCCAACTCCTAGCCCCACGGGCAGAGAGCAGTCACTGTCCACAAGCCATCCCTGCCCGGGTACCTGTCCTCAGCAGCTCTCACCCCACGCCACAGTCCAAGGTCCCCCAAGCCAGCAGAGTGGAAGGGAAGGCGGCGTGTCCCGAAGAAGTTCCCTGGGCTGTCGTGTCCCACGGCAGCCACCTCCTCCCTGGAAGCTAGAGCAGGAGTGAAGCGGGCCGAGTGGGCAGGCTACGAGGGCACACAGCGGGGTCAGGAGCGCGCCTGGGCTGGCAGTGTGGCCCACAGGTGGCCCCAGTGGCTGGCTCGACTGAGGCTTCTGTGGGGTGTGCGTCCTCCCTGGGGGACCGACTAGGGTGACCCTGGAGACTCCCCACTGAATGCCACTCACCGGGTCCATGCGTCCCCACTCGGGAAAGTGTGCAGACGCCACTCCCGGGATGGGAAGAGCCAGATGGGAAGGACCAGGGGACAGCTTCAGGACAGCCCCAAGTGCTGCCAGGGGAGGTGCCACGTCCTTGTTAGCCGGGGTGTGGAAGTTGGGGTGCCCCTCAAGGCTGGGGGACCTGCAGACTTGGAGGCTGCAGCGCATGCGCCCTGCCCCCGTCCCGTCCACAGCCGCCTGCACGAGGCAGCAGAGGGAAGGGGACGGCGGTGCCTGCCCGCGGGCCACAGTCCATCCTCAGGGTTCACACGGGCAGCACGCAAGGCCATGGCTGCCCTCCCTTCCCGCCATTCCAAGGCTGCGGCTCCTTCCTACGTTGCAGTGTCTCACCGACCTCCAGCGCAGCCTTGGGGGCAGCAGCTCAAGGCCACTGGCCTCTGCCCTGGCGGGGCCGGACAGACAGAGGAGGCAGGAGCTGCCCTTCCCCAGCCCAGGGCTGGGGGAACAGACCGCACCTGGGCCCGCACTGCCCTGGGACCCCGGGAGGACAGGTGCTTGCTGCCAGTGGCGTGGGGGCGGTCAGGCTGAGGGCCGGGGACCTCGGCCAGCTGCTGTGCCCGCCGGGCCTCGGTTCTGCCACCACTCGGTGGCACCTGGCTCACCAGCCGCCACACTCACAGTCCCTCCTCGGCTCAGTTCCAGTGGGGCATGATGACTCCCGGGTTGGTCTGGACTTCAGCCCCAGCCTCAGTTTCCCTTCTGTGAAAGGATCTGATAAGATGGCAGGGCACTGTTTGGGGATGGAAGGAGGTGGTATCCGGGAACCTCTGCCTCCACACACTCACCGCCCCCCCCAAGGACTGGTGCTGTCCTCTCTGCTCTGAGCCCCACAGCACTCCTCCGGCCCTGGTGTGGCCGGGTCTCGCAGCCCCTGACCCCTCTGTCCCCATCTCAGCAGGCAGTGTCACAGACCCTACCAACAAGCAGTGGCTTGAGACAGCGGCCACATCCTCTCCCCTAAATCTGCGTCCTGCAGGCCTGGTGTCACCAGCTGGGCCTGGAGTCCTCCTCACCAGGCTCAAGACCCAGTGGCTGACCCAGATCAGGAATGGACACCAGGCTGGCCACATCCTACTGACCGGCCAGCTGACAAGCCCACACAGGAGCAGGGGTCTCAGGCACTGCGCTTCAAACCATCGCAGCTGCTCTCTGGTCATCTGCAAGGTGTGCTGCCCCTTGCCAGGCTCCCCGGAGCCCCTCCAGACTCACTGTCCCCATCAGGCCACCCTGCTGGGTGTCCCCTCTGTGGCACGGAAGCGGGGCAGAGGGTGGAGGCCAGGGTCACGGATGCTCCTGGGCAGGAGGCAGGGGAAGGACATCACACAGCAGCCACAGGCCAGGCAGGTTCTGGTTCTGAGGTCCAGCCTGGCCCAGTCCTGACCCCCAGAGGGACTGTGCGCCTCGCTTCATCCTGGGGTCTTGTTCCGACACCTGGGTCTGCAGGACAGGTCACTGAGGTCACCTCTCACAGGGACGGTCTCCTCCTGGCTAGGAAGGCTAGGAATGGGTCACGGTGTTCTTTTCCAGCCCAACATATCCGGGCTACTGCATGCTTCCTCTTAGTCCTTTCCCCAGCAGTGCAGCAAGCAGGCACTGCGTCCTGCCCCGGCTGAGCTCCCGGGCACTCGCCTGCCCCAGCGCCCCGCCAGAGGGCTGCCCCTTCCAGCCCCCGCAGCCCAGGCCCAAGCTGGTCCCGAGCACCCTGCTTCCACGTGCCGGCTTTGGTCTCAGCCATCACCTGCTGCGCAGCCATCAGCCCCAGCTGTGCACAGGCCGGGGTCCCCACAGCCCCTTGCTTGGGTCTCTGCACCATGCCGCTCCTCCTGCCTGCCCGGCCCCCACTCCCTGCGTGCAGGAGGCTGTGGCCGCCGGCTCACGGGGAAAGGCTTCCGGGCTCACAGTTTCCAAGGTTCAGCGCACAGTGCTGCGCGGCCTCATCCAGGCAAGGGCGTGGGTAGCAGCACGTCGTGACAGGGCACAAGCACGTCTCTGTCTCTGACAGGAGCAACGAGCCCACGGAAGCCGGCCCGCGTCCCCTCCAAGGCATGCCCCACACCCTGAGGGCCCCCGGCCCTCCATGCGCAGTGCCCCTGGGGGACCCTCAGCGCCCCGACGAAGCGCCCAGCGAACCGCAGCAGGGTCGACCCCTTCCATCCGCACGTCAGCATCCCCTGCCGGAACCCCTGCCAGGGCTCAGGGCCACGACGGGCTGTGTGCCTCGCGTGGGCAGGAGGAGGACCCAGCCCGCTCTGTGCCCGGCAGTCAGCACGAGCCCAGCGTCCTTCCTGTCCGTGCGGCACCACCCTGCTGGCTGGGAGAAGGGGCCCGGGGAGTGGACAGAGGACCCTGGCCGCGGAGGGGACTGTGAAGCTGGTGTGTGCCGCTCCCCTGCCGGCCTCAGGCCTCTGGAGTGGGAGTCAGGAGTCTGGGCAGGGCCCCGGCACAAGGAGGACAGCCTGGCTCGGACTCCAGAGCCCGAGGCACCTGGGTGGCCCTGACAGCACTGGGTGGACCATGAGCGCTGCCCCTCCCGAGGAGCCTCGCTATTCCAAACCCAGTTTACCTTGCTTAAAACCCTTTATTCCCCCACCCCCGAAACAGGAAGCTGATGAAACCCTTCCTGCTGGAGCCAGCGAGACAAATTCCCCCAGGACCTGGGAATGATGGCCCAGGCAAGGCCAAGGACAGGCCTGCGCCCCCCTCCAGGGCCGCCTCTAGTGTCCCTTCCAGAGCAGAGGCACCTTTCCCAGGGCGCTTCCGGCCTGCCACTTACCTGTCGCGTGGCTTCGGGCTGCTGACTCTGCCTCGCCGCGCCTTAGTCCATTCAGCTGGCAAAAGGCAACTCTAACAGCTCTCCTTGGGGAACCGCTACGGGCAGACTGTGGGGTGACGCACAGCTTACACCCAAGAGCCCTCCACATCATCACTCCTCGCACTGCTCTGCAGGATGCTGGGGAACTGTGGGCTGAAGAGGCCTCAGGGACTCCCTCAGGAAAGTGAGCAGGCTGGGCCAGCAGTGGGAGGGAGGATGCACTTAGCACCCCGAACAGCTTGTGCGAAGGTCCTGTGGCCACAGAACAGCTGGACCTACTGGCAAGGAGGATTGGAAATTAAGGCAGGGCCAGGCATTGGTGAGTGGTCCTAGGGAAGGTCCCACAGGCTGCAGCCTGCAGTGGGGCAAGATGGCCATGGGGCCGGTGGAGTGAGACATGGGCTGGGTGTGGGCGATGGAGATGTGGAGCAGGGTGCACTGACAGCACCGTCTCCCACACTGGGGACAGACACACTGTGGGGAGCAGGGGGTAGAGTGACAGGAGTCTCTGTGCAGCCGCCTGCCCCCTGCACTCTGCCTGCTCCCCCAGTGCACCTCCCAGTGGCCGCGCCTCTGTTCCACTGTGCTGTCCTGCGCGTCGCCGCCCCTCACATTTGCGGAACTTCTCGTGAGGCCCGTGGTCTTGTGAGCAGGACCTGCGGTGAGGAAGTGGCTCGGCCAGCCCCGCCCTGGCCAGCAGCCTCCCTGGGGTCTGGTCCCAGGTCCTCGCCTCAGACTCCTGAGCAGAGGGATGGCGAGGGCTGCTCCCACTGCCCTGCAGCCTTCTGGGCAAGGCACTCGGGCCGCCACCTCCTGCTGGGCAGTGCTCGCCACCACCAGAGCCTCATGCGAGCCGGTGAGGGAGTGCAAGCGCCCCGCAGGAGCTCTCAGTGACAGTGACATCGCCCAGGGCCAGCTGGCAGCCTTGGCACCTCAGGATGGCCTGGGATGGGTGACACGATTAGTCCCGGGAGCCGCAGGTGAGCAGCAGGCCTGGGCTGGTGGTGGGTGGCCACGCCCGCCCAGCGTCACGGGGGCGCCGGCAGCCGGGGCCAGGCGCGGGCCGTCCTGCTTTCTCTGCCAGTGGCCTTGGGTGTGACTGGTCATTCCTGGTGACACGCAGGGCAAGTGAAAATCAGGCTCACAGTGGGAGCTGTGGGCAGTGAGGGTGGCTGGGTGGCTCTGTTGGACACCCTCGGACCAGTGCCCAGCGGTCCCAGCATCCCCAGCAAGGGGCTCCTGGGCAGAGAGAGGTGAAGCGCCAGGAAAACGCCCCAGACAGCACTGCCGGGCCGCAGCAGCGCTCTGCCTAGCACTGCCCTGTCACGCCCCGGAGCCCCTCGCGTGTAAACACACTGCACTGGGCTCCGTGAACGCCACGGTGGCTCCCGGTGGACAGGCTGCGCCCAGCTGCCTATCTCTGGGGCTCTGGCTGTGTCCCTCCGTCCTCAAGACCTGGGTCTTTCTGTACCTATACGAGGTCAGGCAGCCGAAGGGCAGCAGGTACCCGTCCTTCCCTTCTGCACCCCACACTCAGGTGGCCCATCCACGACCACAGGTCTTGCTCCTGCTGACCCTCAGGTCCCCCTCTACACCGATTTCCGGCTCGTCCAGCAGTGCTCGTCTCAGCCTGGGACCCCCAAGTCTGCACCCCTACTCCTATCCTGTAAAGCAGCTCCCCCGAGAGGAGTTACTACTGCAGCCCAGGCTGAGAGAACCCCAACGCCGCAGGACAGTGCCCACCGTCCCGGACAGACACCGTGGCCCCAGCCTCCGTCCCTCTTTCACTTTCCGCAGGGACGGCTGCAGGGACTGGAGACTTGGCCTTCTGAGTCAGGCACCACCGCCGCCCCGAGGTCCCCAAGCCTCTGCCCTCGTTGCCGATGGTGACGGCTGTGCCACGCCGTGCTCTCCCAAGCCAGCTGGCAGGGTCCAGCTGTCCTCTCTGGAAGGCCATCGTACCCCAGCCCTGGGCCTGCTGACTCCCAGGCTGTGAACACTGGGGCAGGGGCAGGCATCAACTGCAGCCTAGATTAGAGAAAAAAACACAATCCCGCCGGGAGCGGAGACAACCTCTAACCCACATGACCCTGATTGCGACCCGAGCCTCAGAGGCCTCCTGGAAAATGGGGTCACTGCTGAGACTACCCCTCTGAACAAGAGGGTGGTCCCTCTGCCGGCTGGGGAGCCGCCGACGCGACCTCAGGGCTCCTTCCTAGCCACCGGCCCCACAAGGGAGCCTCGGGGCAGGAGGGGCTCAGGGTGGGCAGCACCCCAAGCCCAGCCAGCCGTCCTCTGCCCAGGGAGCAGAGGTCCCCGCTGCCCTCAGGCAGAGACCGTAGCTCGAGGGGTCAGGGGTTTGGCCGGAAGCCCTCCGCACCCCAAGTCTGGCCAGAGACAAAAGTGGGCCTGACACCTTGGGCTTCCTGAGGGCCTGTCAATCCAGCGCCCAAGCCCAGGGGTCAGGGGCAGAGGGAATCGAAGACTGGCGGGGCTGGGAGCAGATGCTGAGGGCATGTGAGCACAACAGGTTGCGGTCAGGCCTTGGGCCACAGCCTCGGGGTCCTGGGATGTGGGCAGGATGGAGGTCTAACGGGGCAGGGGCGGGGCCGGCGCTGCGCAGGGCGCGTAGGGGCGGGGCCAGGCCAGCCAGGGGCGGGACCAGTGCAGAGAGGGCGGGACCTGGAGGGCGGACCAGCGCGGGGTGGGCGGGCTGGCGGGTAGGGGCGGGACCATAGGGGAGGGGCCAGCGGGGCCTGCCAGGCGAGGGTGGAGTCGTGGCCCCAGAGGGCGGGGCGAGCGCGGAGAAGCCCGAAGTGGGGTAGGTGGAGCGAGCGTGGCCGGTTAGGTGAGGAGGGCCTGTCAGGAGGCGGTGGAGCCGCGGTTCCGAGACTGGGCAGGGAGGGAGAGGAGGGGACAGCGCTGAGAAAGGTCGGCCGGCGGGGAGGAGACAGTGTGAGGAAGGGCGGGCGGCGGGGGCCAGCACCGAGGAGGCCGAGCCGGGTGGGGCGGGGCCAGCGTGAGGAGGCCGAGCCTGGGGGCGGGGCCAGCGCTGAGGAGGAGCCGGGCGGGGCGGGGCCAGCGCTGAGGAGGTCGAGCCGAGCGGGGCGGGGCCAGCGTGAGGAGGCCGAGCCGGGCGGGGCGGGGCCAGCGCTGAGGAGTTCGAGCCGAGCGGGGCGGGGCCAGCGCTGTGGAGGCCGAGCCGGGAGGGGCGGGACCAGCGCGGGGAAGGTGAAAGGGGCCGCGGACCTGGGGGCGGGCCTGGGCAGAGCGAGGCGTGGCGAAGGCGCGGCGGCCGCAGACGCAGCCCCGCCCTCTCGCCCGCCCGCAGCGCCCTGGCCGCGGCCGAGGGTTCGCCGCTCTCAGCCCGCGGTTCATTGAGCAGAACCGATCGGCGGCGGCGGCTGCGCGGGAGCGAAAGCCGGCACAGCCCGCCGCCCGCCCGCCCGCACCGCGCCAACCGGGGCCTGGCCTCGGGCCTCTGGCGCTCCAGGCCGGGCGGCGGGCGGGGTGCGGGCCGGCGGCCGAGAAGCCCGGGCGCCGGGGGCATGAGCCACCCCGCGGCCCCGCCGCGCCCCCTCCGCCCGCCGCCGCCCGCTCGGGGCTAGAGGCGGAGACATGTCCAGGAGGAAGCAGAGCAACCCCCGGCAGATCAGGCGTGAGTCAAACTTTGCCCGCCCCGGCCCGGCCCCGGCGCGCGTCCCCGCGGTGCCTGCGACCTTCACCCGCGCCCCCAGCACCCCGCGCCCCGACCGGCTCCGGGTTCCCGAGGGGCGCGGCCGCCGCCCGCCTGCCCCTCCCCCGCCTTGCCGAGATGGTGCGGCGATAGGGCGGCCCCGATCTGGGCTCAGATAAAGTTTAAAATATTCCATTCTGCAAGTCCCATCCTGATAAGATCGCTCTGTCGGGACGGGCTGAAATTGTGATCTTATCTGGTGCTCGACTCTCCCAGGCTTTGTATCTGGAGAGAGGAAGACCTGGGAGCAGAGGGGGCACCTGGGCTTCGTGAATGGGAAAGCTAAGTGGCGCGGCCGAGTGAGTGTCAGGCAGTGGCGCCCACCTCGGTGCTGGCCGCAGAGCCGCGTGGCGGGAGGTGGCGGTGCCCCGGATCCTGGGCTCTGGGCTTCCTGACACAGACTCGCATGCCCTGGCGCTGCTACCTCGTGTGTCCGCGGGGATCTGCCCCCTCCCCACGTCTGAGTTCATGAGGGAGCTCCCGGGGCTGCCCTGGCGTTGCCCCTGCGCACATCCAAGTTTCTCGCGGTCCAGCCCCTGGACTGTTCCTCAAGGGGCAGGGGCCACCGAGGCCCACGTTGCTGATGCCCCCAAGATAAGAGCGCCTGGTGTTCCCTGGGGCTCTGGGGCACAGGACCACTTGACTGCGCTAGAAAGGAGCGAGAGCACAGGAAGCTCCCCACTCCGCGCCAATAATAACTTCACGCCTCGTGGCCAGTGCTCTGGAGCCTCTCCCTGGCCAGTAGGAAGGGGAGGAGAGAGGGGCCCCACCACTGCCCAGTGCCCACCACTGCCACCAGGACCTTGGCTGCACTGGCCTGTGGGTGTCCCCACTCCCGAGGTCCGGGGGAGGCAGCACAACCCCCAGGTGCACGTGGGACTTGTTTTCCGAAAGTGCCTTCTATCCTGTCAACTCAGGTATTAAAACCACCCACAGGTCGCCATCCCCGCTGGTTCTCTGGTTTCTATTCCCCTCCTCCCTGTGTTCTTCTGCTGGGTTCTGTTCTTTCGTGTGTGTGTGTGTGTGTGTGTGTGTATGAGAGAGAGAGACAGAGAGAGAGAGAGACAGAGAGAGCGCGCGCTTGATGAGAAACGCAGATAGCTTCCGCAGGGAGATCGCGGGTCGGGAACCGATCTCCAGTGCAGATAAGGCCACAGGAGCAAAGCAGAGCCCAGCCCAGCTCACCGCACACGGGGACGGGCTGTGCAGGTGTGCAGACCGGGACCCCGGCCGGGCGGGCCGGACTCAGGCGTGGGGCAGGGATCCTCCCGCAGCCCTGGGCTCTGGGGCACCTCCTCCCCCTGAGAGATCTAAGCAAGTTAAGATGTGAATGCCGATTGTCACAGAGCAGTGCCGCCCGCTCACCCACCGGTGCCACTGCCATGGCCGTGCATGGGGCCCTCAAAGCTACATGTGTGCCGCCCAGCCTCACCTGCGGCCGGCTCAGGGTGCAGAGGGGAGGGCACCCAGCGCCCCTTCAAAGCCCGGCGCAGCTGCCCGAGCCTCTGTGTGCCTTTTGTTGTGCTGCTCACAGATAGATGTGCCGCGCTGATAAGGGCGCAGCCGATGGTGGCTGCGATAGGCGCTTCCATTTATTAACTTCAAACGTGGGCGCTGGGGGAGGGCGCGGTGGGAGCGGGGCCTTGGCCGGCCAGATGGCTGTGACGATAGGCAAGGAGGGGCCCTAGTGGGAGTGCGGGGCAGGGCACAGCCCCGGACCCCTGGCGCCCCCGGCCCACCAGTTCCCCTCCGCCCCGGTCGATGTGAACAGCGATAAGCTCGGGGCAGCCGGTCGGATGGTGATCGCCAAGAGCGATAAGAGGCCTTATCTGGGGCCTCCAGGCCTGGCCGGTTCGTGGTACGGCAGTGCGGGGGCGTCGGGCAGGGCAGTGGGAGCCAGGCACTGTCCATCTGGGGCGCTTTCCTGGACACTCTCACTTGCCAAGAAGTTGCTCCTCCCCCTGCAGCCGGTGGTACAGTCCATCGGAACGAAAGAAAACTGACTTTGCCGGCCCAGGGGGGACACCCCGCCCCTAATTCCTAATAGGTGGTGCTGGCCCCCGGCGGTTTGTCACCTGCCACAGAGGGTGTTTTCCCCTGATTCATGCTGGGCTGTTGTGGTTCCTGGCAAGGGGTAGGTGTAACCTGCTTGGAGTTTTCTGGAAGAAAGCACCAAGGTGGTTTCCGTGGGCCCACTATTTTGGGGGAACCCAGTCTTTTCCAGCAGGTCTCTCAAATGAAAGGAAGGTCTGCCCGCTGGCAGGTTTTCACTGAGTGCTTGCCATGTGCAGCCCTGGGTTCCGACTGCCCCTACACCTGAGAGTAGTGGGGGGTCAGGGATCGGTCGGGGACCCTGCTCAGGTGGGGCCTGCAGCTCCAGATGCTGTGAAGAGACCAGCCGCGGTAGCCTCAGTCCCCAGCTCTGAGGAAGGGGCCGGTGATTCTGGCTGTTTGAAGAGTGAAGAGTGAGGATACCAGATATAGGGAAGGGATGCCTGGGGAGGGAGGCGGGGATGGGTCAGGAGGGTGTTGGGGGTGACCGCTTGTCCTCGGTTTCTTTCTCTGGGAAATGGGGGCAAGAATAAGCCCCCTGCCATTGGGAGCCCCCAGGTCAGGTTGGAGCTCTTAAAGGCCCACTTGATAGCAGCATGGACCCCACTGGACCTGGGTCGGGCTGGTCAGGGGCTGGGGGGGACTTGCCACCACCTTGGGGCGTGTTTTCACACATTCTCAGAGTTTGATTAAACAAATTATTGGTGGCCACAGGATGACTAATTCACTCCAAACCTCAGGACCCAGTAGAGGGCCAACCTCACTTCTGGTGGGGGCGGTCCCCAAGCAGAGGGCGGGGGGAGGCACCCCTCAGCCTCAGAGCCAATGGAAGGGGGCTTCTCCACCCAGGGCCAATTCGCAGTGCCTGCCAGCCCATATGACAGTGCACGTGGAGTACAGGGCCACACCCTAGTCACCCCTTGCTTGAAAAGGCACAAGTGTCCACTGTCGGGAGCCCCCGGTGTGAGGGAGTCCTGCCATCCCTGCTGTCAACCCCGGCCATCGGCATCCCCTGTGGTGACCGTGGCAGTGCCTGCATCCAAGTCCTGGGAGTGTGGGACCCCGACACGCGGAGAGGGACTCGCAGGCCGGGAGGGACCCAGCACCCTGGCCAAGCCCCACCACCCGTGCACTTTGCTCCCTGGGTCCCCAGGTCCTGGGGAGCCACTCTGGTGCCGAGCACGGCTGGCACGCAGGGTGATCGCTCCATGCCGCTCTGCCCTTACACCACTAGGCGCGGGGCAGCTCAGAGAAAGTGAGCTTCTCACCCCAAGGAACGATGGCATTGGCTGTAGCAGCCCGGCCCTGCCCATTCTCATCTGCCGCCCCAGCCCCACCTCGGTCTCCACCTCTGTAAAATGGGCCCCTGGCGTCTCTTGCAGCCCTGCCCTCTGCCCGCTGCCCAGTGACTCAAGACCCCACAGCATGGGGAGGTCTCGCCAGGCGCTGCTGGGCCTGAGCCCCAGACCCAGTGCCTTAGCGGGAGCCCCTCCCCAGAGGTCACCAGGAACCCAGCATGGCACCAAGCACGCTGGGATTTAAGTGGGTCAGTTGGGAAGAAAGGAGGAGGGAATGCGATGCCATTAATTGTGCCCCTTATCTCCTGTTTCTATGCCAACCAGACGTTCCTGGGGCTTGACGGGCTCGTGAATAATGCTCCGCCTGGCCTATCTGCCATCGACAGGCCTCCTCCTGGAGGCAGCTGTTGCCTCCCTGATGGGTATCGCTGTGGTGGACCCAGGCCTGGGCACACAGAGGCCTGGCTGGGCTCCTGCCCAGCTGCCCCATACTCCTGGGTCTCCTGGAGGCCTTGTCCCCATTTCACAGAGGGGGAAACTGAGGCCACAGCTCTGCAGACCCCTCCTGTCCCCCTCAGCAGGATGGGCTAGGCAGAAGGGGCCTGTGGGACTGGGGCCGCAGACTTGCAGAAGGAGAGACCTCCACTGTGCCTGACATGTGACCTCGGCAGGGCCACCCTCTCTGAGTCCCTACGGCCGGGTCAGGACCCGCCCTCTGGCACCTTCTCCCCCAAACCTTTGCACAGCCATGCTCAGCCCTGAGGAGCCTCTACCTGCCCAGCAGCCATGGTCTGGGGTCCCCCAAGCTACCCGTGGGTGTGCCCTGTCCCCTCATTGAGGGCCAGCAGATGCTGTGTGTGACAAGCACAGGGGCTGCCGTGTCCGCTCAGCCACTCCCTGGCTGGAGGACTGTGGGCAGGGCCTGCCCATGTGAGCTGCAGTCTTTCCACCTGCGGGATGGGGAGGAAGCGCTGATCCCCTGGCACAGTTGGGGGAAGGTGGAAGAGCCCTGCCACCACCCCCTCCCGCTCTCCTGCTGTGATCGGTCGAATCTGGAGTTTGCCGTGTATCTGAGGCAGAGGAGTGGATGTCCCAGAGAGCCCCGCATGGCCCAGCCTCGGGGAGCCCCGAACAGCGCTGCTTGCTGCCTGGCCTCTCCTGCTCATCGCAGTGGGCACCGTGCTGTGCAGCCTTGGCATGGAGTGCGCCTTCTCCAGGCTGGGCCTGTCATCCTCAGCCGCCCCTCCACGCCTCCCTACCCCCAGAGCTCTGGAAGGCCCTGGGGCGAGGCAGCTGCCCCAGGTCCCTGGGACTCCTGCTCCTTACAGGCAGAGGAGAGGCCTTGCAGGCCCAGGAGCAAGGGCTGCCCAGCCCGGGATGGTCCCTGCTGGTTCTGCTGTGTGGCCACCCTCACTGCCCCAGGGTGCCCCCCGACTTGTGGACAGACCCAGTCTTGAGGTGGCAGCAGGGAGCCCTGAGCACAGCTGTCCCCTGGTGGGCCACGGGTCAGGGTGGCAGGCCGAGTGGCCTTGGCCAGGGTCGCTGTTGCCAGCTCGGAATCGATCGCTCTCTAGCTGCGTTGGTGCTGAGGGGTGACGCGCTCTCCCAGCTGTGGGACTTGGTGTCCAGGAGTCCAGGGGAACCGAGAACAGGAGAACAGCAAGGGGGCTTGAGAGGGACCTTGAAGACTGTGCCGCCCTGGCCTGGGTGGCACCCCTGAGGGCTCTGACAGGGGTGTAGGGTCCATGCTGGCAGGGCTGGGCTTGCGGCCTGGCTGGCCTCACGGTGACCCTGAGGGCAGACGACTGCAGCCGAGGTCCAGGGTGCGAGTGTGGAGTGCCGACCTGGGCCTGCGGCTGGCTTACGTGTCCGCAGGAGCTGCGCTGCCGTTGCGCACGCTTGGCCCTGGGCCGGATGCTGTGCAGGGGCTTTCCTGCCTGCAGGGAGGAGGACGTCCTCCTGCCCCCGGCCACCTCCCCGCCTGCCAGGGGCCATCGCCCGTGGGCGGATGACGGGTGAGAAGCCGAGGCCCTGGCTCCGGAGCTGGGTTTGGGTCCGGGGTGGGGTCTCTCTGGGCAGCACCTCAGCCTGGCCACCAGCCCCCTCCTGCCTGTGTGGCCCTGGGGCCTCCAGCCCGGCTCCTCCCTTCCTTCTCCCCCCTCAAGGGCTGCCGGGCAGGAATGTGGCGCTGACCTTGGGCAGAGCTGGAGAAGCAGATAACGGCCTCCCCTCCGCCTGCACCCTGCTCGGCCTCTGTGGCCAGCTGGCTCCAGCCTCCCCACTGCAGTGTGGGGGCAAGGGGCTGCTGTGGGCCTCTGCAAGCCAGGAGAGGTCCCAGCTAGGGGGTCCCTTGGACACTTTCCCCAGGTACAATGGGGATGGGTCCCCAGTGGCATCAGCCCAGTGGTGAGTCCCCTGTCTGTCGCGCATCACCCAGGCCCCCACTTCCACTGGGGTGCTGGGCCCATTTTCCATGAAAGAAATGGAGAACCAGAGAGGGTAGGTGGCCGCCTGGGAATCACGCAGCGCTGTGAGCCCTCAGGGACAGGCACATGAACCTGCCCATCCCAGCGGGGACCTGTGTCCCTGGGTTGTGGTCTGGTGGAACTTCCTGCAGGCAGCCCCAGGGCCAGGCGGGGACCCCGGAGTCAAGGCTGCGAACTGCACTGAGCCTCCCTCCAAGCTCCCTGGCCGGTGGGCGTTGCAGGTCAGGGAGCAGGCTCTGGCAGACAGGGACCCCCGAGACCTCAGAGGCGACAGCCCAGCTGCTGTGTGGTCAGGTGGGCGGAGCCTTTCCCCCCCCACAGCCCCTCCCTGCACCTGCTCCCAGTCAGGCCCTGCTGGCTTCTGACTTTGAGCTCTGGCTCCTCTCATCTCTCTTGAGCTCTGGCACCTGTCATGGACTCCTGCCTCAGTTTCCTTTTGTCCCTCAAGCACTCACAAAAAGTCAGACCCAGGGGCCAGAGGGCACCAGACAGGCTGTTCCCTTCTGCCCGTGTTCCCCTCCAGACCTAGGGACAGGGCCTCCCAGCCACAGGGCGCCTGACCTGGGCACTGCTGGACCCTCAGGGGCTGGGCAGAGGCTCCTCCATACCCTTCTGGGCCCGGGGGAGCCCCACGTGGCACCACTGGCTGCCAGGGCCCTGCAGAGCCACCCGTGAACCCAGCTGCTGGCAGCACAGCAGCACCCCTGAGACTGTCTGCGCCAGTTGTGCCCACACTATGCCCAGCACCACGGAGCAGGCCCCACTCCTCCAGGACCTCATGTGTGCTAGGCAGTTGCTTTACCACAGAGCTACATCCCAGCCCTTTATGTTTTTTGAGACAGGGTAGAACTTGGAATTCTCCTGTCTCAGCCTCCCAAATAACTGGGATGCAAGTGCGTATCGCTGCACCGGTTTTCCGACAGGTTTTGAGGAGGCCCAGATGGGAAGTCTGTAGCTTACTGAGTTAATGGGCAAGTCCAGCGCAGACCTTCAGGGGCTGCTTCTACCCCTGGGAGGAAGAGTGGATGACTGCAGGGGTGTTTGTTGTTGTTTTTGGTTTTTTGAGATAGGATCTTCCTGCATAGTTCAGGCTGGTTAGGACTTGAGGTGACCCTCCTGCCTCAGCCTCGAGAGGACTAGCATTACAGGTGTGCACCAGCGTACCCAGCTTAGGTAGGGATGGATTGCGTGGGGCAAGCTCCCTGGCTCCCTGCTGGGCGCAGTGACACCCACTTTATAACCCCAGAAACTGAGGCTTCGTGGGGCTCCAGGCAAGTCCTTTCTCTCACCAGGCCAGGGCTGTTGCAGACCAGCAGAGACCAGTGCCCAGGCTGTAGCAGGTGGACGGAGACCCCCACTTTTGAGGGGTCCACTGAGCACCCTGGGCTGCATCGGCTGGATGATGAGCTGCAGCTCACAGGGTGGAGCCATGGGTGTCCCTGGCCAACTTATGACAGACATTTCCTGCTCCCAAGGCTGGGCTTGCGTGAGGCTCCGATGGGGACAGGACCCTGTAGGTCCCAAGGCAGCATGGGGACATTTACACCCTGCCTGACCCCCCCCCCCACCACCTGCCCTCTTCCCATCCAGGGACTCTGTGCTGCCTCGGTTGCCCCATCCCAAGCCCGAGCAGCGTCCCGTCCCAGGCAGTCATGGGCACCCAGGCCTGGCAGCCGCCTCTCTCCCCATGCCGCTGAGCCGGGTCCCTGCGTGGCTCCCTGTCCGGGCCTCTGGCGGCCGCAGGTTTCAGCTCCTGTGATAACTCGGAAAGTTGAACTGGCCCCATTACTGCGCTGAGATGGTTGGCGAGATACAGCCCCGATAATGGAGGAGATAGTGGCGTCTCGGTGGCCAGTGGCCCAGCCTCCCTCCCATTAACATTCCCCACCAGCGATCCTCGCGCCTATCTCCTCCATTTCCACTCCTCCCGCAGATAAGAGTGGAAATTCTGACTTCATAGCTCACTGATTAAAGTGTCTGGATTTCTTGATAATACACAGATAAATTATGTTTTTGAAAAAGAAGGTGGGGAGGAGGTTGGGCATGAGGAGCCCCTGGAGGGGAGCCGGTGGCCGGTGCTCTCGGCCAGGCTAGGAATGGCAGTGCCCAGGCCCACGGGGTGACCGGTATGGGACTGGGTCCAGCGCCACCTGGGCCACAGCGGGCTGGCTGATGCAGGGTGCAGGCAGGCAGAGAGCAGAGGCTGGCGGGCAGCATGGAGGGCTCCAGGGCCGGCCCAACCTGCTGAGGGCAGAGAGGTCCAGGACCGGCTGCGTGGGCTCCGCCATGGGTACAGGGCACAGTGCCTCAGTTTACTCATTCGTCATAAGACACGGGACTGTGTCCTCCTCATGGAAGTGCTGTCCCCCAGGACAGGGCCAGGTTACCTGCAGGTGCTCAGCGAGGGTCCAGGCCTGGCAGCCCTGCCCCCTCCCACCCGTGCCTACCTCCGCCTCGGCCGTGTGACAGGCAGCTCTCAGACGGGACTCGGGTGCCATCGCGCGCTTGTGTGCATAAAGCTGTCTCTTTCAGCTGATCCGAGATCCGGCGCTGATGGAGAGATCCGCAGCGATTAGGCCCAGCGTGTGGCTAATCCTCCCACTGAGGGACAGGGGAGGCGGGTATGGGGCTCGGCACCCACTGTCGGGAGGGAAACTGAGGCCTGGCAATGTGATATCTCCTGGGACAGTGGCCAGGCCGAGTGGCCTGGCTGGCAGAGGCCCCCAGAGGCCTGCTCAGGCTCCCAATGGACATAGGCCCCGACGGTTTTCTCTCTTTCAGGTTTTTTGTTTTGTTTTGTATTTTTTATTTTTGAGAGGTCTTGCTGGGTAGTCCAGGCTGGCCTTCAACTCACGATGATCTTCCCACCTCAGCCTCCTGAGTGCTGGGATTACACCTAGCACTCCAGGCTTCTCGGTTCGTTTGCTTGCTTGTTTATGTATTTATTTAGGGGAGTACTGGGAATCGAACTGAAGACCTCGCACTCGCCAGGCAGGTGCTGTGCAACTGAGCTATAGCCCCAGCCCCTCAGTTTATTTTTTTTATTTTTTTGGTGTGGGGGATCAAACTCAACCTCACACCTGCCAGGCAGGCACTTACGCCACTGAGCTAAATCCCCAGCCCTATTTTTTTTTTTTTTTTTCAGCACCAGGGATTGAACTCACAACCTCACGCCTGTCAGACAGGCGCTTAAGCCACTGAGCCAAACTCCCGGCCCTAATTTTTTGAGACAGGGTCGCACGATGTAGCTCAGGCTGGCCTTGCACTCAAGTTGTAGCCCAAGCCGGCCTCAAACTCAGAACGCTCCGCCTACCTCAGCCTCCCGAGTGCTGGGATTAAAGGCGTGCACCACCATGCCTGGCTTCCCAGCCCTATTTTTTGAGACGGTCTCACTATGCAGTTCAGGCTGGCCTTGAACTCACTTTGTAGCCCAGGCTGGTCTCAAATTCACAATGATCCTCCTGCCTCAGCCTCCCAAGTGCTGGGATTAAAGACGTGCGCCACCATGCCCAGCTCCTCAGTTTACTTTTTAAGTGACTCTTTAGAAATGAGTGTCACTGGGGTCCCAGAGGCAGGAGGCCAGGGTGGGGGCCAGGGACATTTTGGGGTGACTCTGGGACTCCTCTGTTAGAGCGATGCTGTTTGGTGATGCTGTTTGGTCGGCGCTTGCTGTGTGTAAGGCCTGGCTTGACTCCATGTGGCCCTGAGAGGAGCACATGGACCTTGTTTCTCCTCCAATGACTTGGCTCAGAGAGTCTGAGTGGCTAACCCAAGGTCGCACAGCACACTGGGGACTTTGGCTCAGAGGCCGGGTCCAGCTCTGGGTCTCCATTTAGCTGGAAGCTCTAGGGTGTTGACTGCTGTGGGGCCCTGACTGCTCTACCTAGAGGAGAGGGCCTGGGACAGGCTGGGACGCCCAGCCTTGTGGCTTCTGGGGTCCTTACATCTGCCACCACAGAGCAGGTTCCTTTGAAGAGAAAGCTGGTCCTGTCCTCTGAGGTTCCCTGTCCATGGCCTAAAGGACTGATTATCCATTTCCAGTAAAATGGGGTGAACGCTGGGGCTGGGATAAGTGTGGGGCAGTGACTAGACAGGCAGCTGGGCAGCGGCCACGTGCTGGCCTCAGTCTCTCCATCTGTGTAGTGGGCTCAGACCAGGGTCCCATGCAAGGAGGCCTCGGAAACGGAGCCATCGCCTCCCCAGGAAGCCTGCTCCGCATGCCCTTGGCGGCGGCTCCCTGAAGGTGAAGAACCTGGCCCTCACCCTGCTCACAGTGCTGGGACCACACTCCCCAGAGCCTGCTGCATGGGGGTCACAGGAAACTAGCGGGGTACACAGAGCCTGCCCAGGATGCAGGATGGAGCAAGGTCTGGGCGCCTCCCTGTCTGAGCCTGGGAAGCAGGGCTGGGGACCTAAGAGCTGCCCCGCAGGCCTGGCCACCCCAGCTGCCCCAGGACGGAGCTCCGCAGACTTGGGTCCCTGCCTTTGCCGTGTGACCTTGGGTAATCAGCTGCACTTCTCTGGACCTGGAGGGTCCTTGCGAGGGCTGTGAAGGGCAGCCGGGCCCTGGGGAGGCTCTGTGGCCTGGCCCCACCCAGCCTGCTGCCCCTGGGACCCCTGCCCTGGTCCAGTCAGCCCTGGGCCTGCCAGGAAGCTGCTGAGCAGACTGGCATCCTTTCTGGATGGGGCCAGGGAAGGGGAGGACCCACCCCAAGCTCCACACAGGGAAGGTGGGCGTGGGTGTGTGTTCGACCCTCCCAGGCCCCCAACAAGAAAGAAAGAACAGGGAACTGCGATACGAGGGCCGATAGCTGCGGTGGAGGGGCTGCTATCGCACCATCTATCTGCCTGCTCACTCTGAGCCGCTCTGTCTCCTCTTATCTCACCGCGCCAAAATGCCAGGAACAAAAGCACACGCTCACGCCCCCGCGCGCCCACTGCCCGCAACTCGCAGCCGCGAGGAGCGGGCGCCCCAGAGCTAAATTAGGGGAGGTTGAGTGGTGACGGTCCCTAAAATCCTCCTCCTCATCGTCATTATCATGCAAAGGAAGCCCAAAGCAGGTAGCCCTGAACAGCGGCAAAAGGCTGCAGGGACTGCAGGGGAGCTGGACCTGGGACCAGGTCTCCAGCACCCCAGCGTCCTGGCTGTGTGGCCTCTGATCTGTCTTCCCCAGATCTTCAGCACCTGTGCTCCCCGCACTGAAACCCTGGCCAGGGCGGGTCCCCCAGAATCCAGCCACCCGGTCTCCAGCCCACCCACAACCCCAGAGCCTGGCCCAAAAGGTCTAAGCCCCGCCCCATGCCATGGCCCCACCCCTTGTGACAGCCAATGGAAATGGGGCATGCCAATGAGTGGGAGTGAGGCCCTGGGATTGATGGAATTGCTGAGGATGGGGTGGGCCTCCATGGAGAGGGCAGAGCTTCTCTTAAAATAGGGAGGTTGTGACTAGGGGTGGTGGCGCAGGCCTTTAATCCCAGCACTCGGGAGGCTGAGGTAGGAGGAGCGTTGTGAGTTCGAGGATGTGAGCGCAAGGCCGGCCTGAGCTACCTCGTGCGACCCTGCCTCAAAAAACCAGGGCTGGGAGTTTGGCTCAGTGGTTTAAGCGCCTGTCTGGCAGGCGTGAGGCTGTGAGTTCAATCCTGGGTGCCACAAAAAAAAAAAAAAAGAAAAGGGAGGTTGTGCCCACCCTAGACCCTACCTACCCTGTGATGGAAATCCCCCAGACTGCCAGGGCCACCCACAGGGGTTGGCTAGCATTTGAATGACCTCTGCTGACCCTCAGCCCAGCTCCCTAGGGGACCCAGACCTGAGTGTCCCAGGGTCAATGCAGCAGACTCTGCTGGCCAGACAAGAACTCTGAGTTCAGAACCTGGAGTTCAGAACCTGGGCAGGAACAGCCGCAAGGCCACCTGCCCCCTTGCCTACCCCGCATCCGGGCTCCCTCCAGGCCAGGTGCCGCAGGTCTCCTTTCCAAAGGCCCCATGCCAGGGGAGCATGCCTGTGGGGGCTCTGGCCCCTGAGTCTGCCAGCTGTCCTCCAGTGTCGCGAGGTGGCGTTGGGTCCAGGTCCTGACCCAAGGCCCTGTCAGCCCCATCAGCCCCCACAGCACCACAGGGCTCCCAATCCAAAAATCAGCCAAAAATGTGGGCATTTTCCAAAAACACCTAAGTGAAAAGTGGTGCGAGGAGAGAGGGCTGGGGGCTGAGCTCTGCGGGCAGGTGCTGACTGTGGCCAGGGCCTGCACCCTCTGGGCTTCCAACCCCGCCTTCCTGAGGCAGGTGAGGCTGGGGCCGTCCCTGTGCCCCAGCCAGGCCTCACCAGGGCGGGGCAGGGCATGGCACACAGTGGGCACTCAGTAAAGACTCCCGGATTGAAGTCTAGATCATCCCTGCCTGTCTCGGGGGGCAAACCAAAGAAGTGACAAGGAGATGAGAAATTCAGCCTCCTAAACCCACCAGGTCACCGGCAGAGAGGTGCAAGGTGGTGGTGGGGGACAGCCAGGGACCCTTCCCAAGGTGGAGCTGGGGTACCCCTCCCCCTGCTGGTGGATGGCACATGTGGGTGTCATTCTCTAGACTTGTACTGAGTGCCTGCTATGTGCGACCTTTACCAGGGCCCTCCGTTGGCACACTGCACTGTGTCCCCAGTTCGGGGGGCTGGCAGCTGGGGCGCTGTGGCAGGAAGCAGGTGGTGTGATGTGAGGGGTGAGATGTCCCATTGGAGACCTGACACCGGTTCGGGGCCCTCGTGGCAGTGGAAGCTGGAGCACATGGCACCTGCGGTGGCCAGGGGCGCTGCCCAGCACCGCACTGGGTCAGGCACCTGGTCTGCTGGGAGCGGAGTGGGCTGTGAGGAGGGGTCGCGCAGCGCCATCCCATCTGCAGCGGGCCGCTTCCATCCATCTGATGTGCGGCCTCTGCCAGGCCCATCGCTCAGCCCTTATCGCCCATCTGGGGAGGAGAGGATCACTCGGGGCCTCCAGCGCCCGTCTCTGCCACGTCCTCCTCCTCACCCCTGACAGCCTCGCGCTTCTGCCCTGCCCAGCACATGGCCGTGCCCAACCACACGCATGGTCCGCCCTGCCATCCGCCCCACGTGGGCGCTCCCCACCCCACCGAGTGGTCTGCGGCCCCCTCCCCCAGCACTTTAGTAATCGGTTCTCCGGAGTGAAACAATCTCGTGTAATCTATCAGCAGCTATCAGGCCCATCGGAGGCTGGGAGTGGCCGGGCCCAGAGATGGCGCCAACCTTTAGCGTTGATAAAGTTTCCGAGCTCAGCGGTGATGAATGTTGAGTGAGCCCAGGCCTTGCCGATAGGATGTGGACTTGGCAGGCCACAGCTCCGGCTGAAACCAATCTCTCCCTATCAGCCGGCCGGGCTTTCTCAGGCCCCGTCCTCTCCCTCCTCCTCTGCCTCCCTTTCTCTCAGCCTTGCCTGCCCGGCCCCTGGCCCTGCCCCTGGGGACGGGGTGGGGGACCAGACTGCTGGTCCCGCCTGAGAGAGGGGCAGGCAAGGGGCAGGGGGCGGGTCCTGAGGGGTGGGGCTGGGGGGCTGCCTGGCAGCAGTGGCGCCCACACTGACCTCACAGACTCTGTGCTGTGTCTAGGGGTGCCCGGGACTGGCCCTGCCCCCCACCTTGGCGGTTCCCACTCCAGGGCCCCACCTGGCGGCGCCTCTGCCCAGACACTCTCCCCTGGGCTCCACTCAGCCTCAGCTCAGCCGCCCCCACCCAGCAGCCCCTCTGCGCAACGCATGCCAGCCCCCACGGTTGGGAGCAGCCCTGCTGGGGGGTCCTGGCCTCTGAGCCTGGTGTCTTGAGCTCAGCAAGCTCAGTGGGCTGTGCCCATTTCCAGGTTCCCAAGAACCCACAGGGCCTAGGTTGTGCCTGGCCAGAGTGGCCCTGTGAGCAGTTCGCCTGGACTGTGGGGCACCAGGCAGGGCCAGTGTGACTGTCCTCGGCCTCAGTGTCTTCATCTGTCCCATGGAGTCAGATCGGGGTCCTGGCAGATTTGGGTCTCTGGCAATCTGGTCAGAGGAGCTCAGCTCCAGGGGTGGAGGTGCCCCAACCAGGGCAGAGGGACACCCAAGTGATCAGACGTCCTGGCTCTCGCCCTGGGAACAGAGCAGGACAGAGGTCACATGGGCAAGGTGAGGAGGACCAAGGGAAGACTGGGCTGGTTCCAGGGCAGTGGGGCTGGGGGTGCTGGCCTGGACAGTCTGCCCACTCTGCTTGCCAAGAGGCCTGGCACAAGTCTGTGGCCTGTGTCTCAATTTCCCACCTGTAAGTGGGAGAACTCCAAGAGGTGTTATAAGAGGCAAGTGTCCTTGTCGTTCCGCATGAGGAATTCACTCAACTGGCCTGCAGGGCAGTTAGGGCCCAGGGTGGCAACAGCCTAGGGCTGGGAAGCCCACTAGCTCCACCCACTGGCTCCAGGCTGGACTCCGCCAATGGGAAAGGGCGGGAGAGAGGAGGGAAACCTGCTGGTTTCTGGCCAGGCCAAGAGCGAGCAGCCCGGGCCTGAGGAAGTCCCAAGAGGAGAGACACTGTCATTAAAAGGAGCCCAAGGTGCCCCGGCCCTTCTAGCGTTGGAGGGAAGCAGGCTGGGCACAGGGCAGCGACACTGGCTTGAGGGTTGCACCACTCCGAGCAAACACTTAGACCCTGAAAAGGCCGACAGCACAGGGGAGGAGAGCCTGCCGCACGTGTAAGCGGCACCTGGACTGAGCAGGTCGGGTGCTGAACCAAGGCCATCCCCGCAGTGGTTAGAAAGTGCGTCTCCACTCCCGCACAGCCTGCTCTGTCGGCCCCGAGCGCTTGCCGCTCTTGCCTGGGTGTTGGGATGCCCAGAGCTCCCCTCAGGTCTGGCCCTGCTGGAGCTTGCAACAGGCACACAGCTGGGCGCACAGCGCTGAGCAGAGAGACTGAAGAGAGAGGGGGAGAGTGCAGGCCTCACAGGAGCCACGTGAGCTCCCTGCCCCGGGGGTATGCGATCCCCAGCCAGTATGGGGGAGACATCTGTGCCAGGCGGCATCTCCAGCTTCCCGTGACCCTCAGGACCTACAGGTCCTAACACCGCGTTAACACTGCGGCCCACTGCATCAGGGTGCTGCTCAGTCTGTCAAGCGCCATCATCTCGCCAGCGTCCTCTGGACATCACAGCCTCCTGAGCCTGGTGTGGCAGCCGCGGGTGGCCCAGCAGGGCTGCGGGTGCACTTCTGCCCTGGCCCCCTGGGAGCTGCCAGCCTGGCTGCCACCAAAGTATCCCTTCTAAGGCACTTGTCCCGGACAGCCAGCCTTCCTCCTCCCTGGCCTGTGGGTGCCCTGCCAGGCCTCGAAGGTGAAGCCAGCTGTGCCCTGGAGGACAGGCCTGGACCACAGAGACTTGCAGTCCCTGGGGAGGTTCTGAGGGGCAAGGGGCCCTGACTGGGCCACAGCAGGGAGCTGGCCGTCTGAGGACGACTGGGGTGGGCGGCATTGGCACTTGCCCCTGTGGAAAGCACATGCAGAGGGGCTCTGGCCACATTTGGTGACACTTGGAGGTGTGTGTCCCAGGGTTCCTGAGCTGCTGGTCCCCTGGGAAAGAGCCTGGGACCCCGGCCCAGGGCTGGCAGCTGGGGGCTGCAGCAGCAGGTGCCCGCCTGTGGACGATGACTGGATTGTGCTCCTGCTGGTGGAGCCTGGACGGCACCCAGTCCCTGGCCGGGGCGAGGGGGAGGGCTGCGCTGCCGAGGTCACAGTGGCCGAGGGTCGGACCCTCCTCCAGCCGGGGTCTGCGTGGGGGCACGGCCCAGGCTAGCTGGCCAGAGGCCCAGACCCGGGCTTGTCCCGGTCACCCCAGCTCCCACATGGGCCGCCCCCAGCCTGCCTTCTTGTCCCCGCCATGGCCCCAGCTGTCCACTGCCCCGTGGTGGGAAAGTCTAAACCTGTTGCTGTTTTCCCGCTGTTATCAGCCTTATCTGCCACTCTGCGTGGAGCCCAGGGTGTCCCTCCTGGCCGAGCCCGCCCACTGTGCCCTTGTCCCCACCTCTGCCCTGCCCTGTCCTTCCTCCCCCAGCCAAGGAGAGGGTGCCCAGATGGTGATGGAGGCTGTCTCGGCCCAAGGCTGCGCTCCACAACCCCTGGCCCGGTCTGGCCACGCCGCGCCAGCACTCCACGGGCACCTCTCCCCTTTTCCACAAGGGACCCCGGCATGGGGAGGAGCAGCTGCCCTGGCCCTGCCCACGTTTCCCCCACCCGGATACAGGAAGGCTCTCTGCCCCGCCCCCTCCTCCAGGGAGCCCTCAAGGGTGCCCCCCTGCCCAGTGCTTCTCAAGGGGCGGGCACTGTTGACTGGGCGAGGTCTGATGAGTGGGTGAGCCAGTGAGGGAGGCTCTGCAGGGCCAGTGCACATGTGGGCGGGAGAACAGGTGAGGTTCGGGCCGCTGCTGCTGCTTGCGGCTGAGCGGGAGGGGCCCCCGGAGGGGCCATGGAGACCCTGTGCTGGGCGGAGCTGGGGGGCTGCAGGGAGCCTGCCAGGAGCTGGGGGCTCCCGTCGGTCAATCCTTCCGGACCTCATCCCTCAGCCACGGGCCCTGCAGCCAGCCTGGCCGGCGGGGGGGGGGGGCACAGGGCTGGGACGCGGAGGGAGCAGCAGGATGAGGCCCCCGCGCAGAGCTGTCTCCGTAATTCAGTTTTAAAGCATGAAAAAAGGGAGTTGATGAAATTCCGCTATCAGCGCCGAGCCAATATGCAAACTATCTCACCCCCAATCAAATAGCTATTATGTTTTCATTTCCATGCCGGCGTCCAGCTTAATGAGCAGGAGATGGATGGGCACGTGGCGTCTGCTCCAAGCGATAACTGAGGGGTCCGGGCACCGTGGGGGCTGCGCCCAGCGATGCCCCTGCTGCAGGTGACACCATGGTGGCCGTGAATGGCCCTGGCAGGTGCACAGCCTTGGGCACTGTCCTGTCCTGCCAGAGCCCTAGGGAGAGGCAGGTCAGCCCATCAGGGGAGTAAGGATGGCGTGCGTCGGGGATGGGTGTGGCGTTGCCCCAAGTACCCCTGGTAGCAGGGTGGGTCGATCTATCTCGGCAGGCCTCAGTTTATCCAGTGGATGTGACTTGGGCCCCCTCTGAGGGCTGGATGTCCCCTGGGCAGTGGGGTTCAGCTCGCAACTGGCCTGCAAGTCCAGCTCCACACACGTCCCCACCACCCCACCTGCTGAGGCGTCACCTGGCTCGGACCCCTGTGCCTCAGTTTCCCTGTCTGAGTGGAGCCTGGGAAAGACCCTCCCAGGGCTGTGTGAGCAGGGAGGTGTGGGGTGGGGGTAGGGGGAGGACGTTTTGTGGTGCAGAGCTCAGGCAGCTATGCAGCTCATACCCTCCCCGACCCCCGCCCTGCTGGGCTGTGAGTGGCCATGGCTGGTGTTTGTGAAGCGAGCACCTGTGGCCGCCGGGACCCTGTGCACAGAGGTGGGTGTCGGGCGGCCTTCAGGTGTGGGTCGCCTGCTGCAGCTGTGGGGTCTCTGCTGAGTGAAGTCCCTGGCGGCTGGAGCTTTCCTAGGACGGGCACCTGGGAAACAGCAGCGTCCAGCCATGATGGGCAGACACCCGGCCTGCTGGTCAGGTGCTTAGTGCCCACGGGACAGCCGGTCCAGACCCCACACCACAGCGCGAAGGCACAGCCCGGACTCCGCGGGGCTCAGGCAGTGGATCCGCGGCTCGCGGGCCAGGGAGGAACCCGCCATGTGTGGCCGCGCTGCCATTGTCTCGGCATTATCGGAGCTGTTGTAATTGTGCTGGAACGGAATTAGCAGCTCAGGGTAAACCCCCACATGGGGCCGGCAGCCTCTTTCTCCACGCTCATCGGTGGCATTGTGCAGAGCGCACGCCTTTGTTCTTCTGAATGGGGGACCCCCGGTGTCTGGGGCCTGCCTGGGTGGGCACTGGGCCAGCCCCTGCCTGGGCCATGGAGTCCTGGGGTTGCCCAAGGCCCCGCAGCTGGGAGTCCATCTCTGGCACCTCTAGTGAGCCCCGGGAGGCGCGGGGCCCTGTCGCCATGGGCTGGAGTTTCCCACACTCGGCTGAGGGAGGGCACACAGGCCAAGCCCCCCACTTGCCCCTGCACACAGTCAGAGCAGCCTGCTGGGAGAGGCCGAAGAGGCTGAGCACCCGCTGTTTGCTGTGTGGCCAGCGGCAGCCGAGAGGTGTCTGGGCAGGCTGGGGCTGCAGGTCCAGACCTAGGACCATGCTCGGCCGGGGACCAGCCGGGGCTCCAGTGCTGCAGCTGGCATGCCCTCTCTCCCATGGCCTCTAAGGTCAGTGGCAGGACCGGTGCCCTCCTCTGTGTCGACCTCCACACTCTGCCCCATGCCACAGCCCTCACACGTGTTGCCCCCACTCGAGGTCGAGCCCCTCCTCAGCCTTGGACAGACACGTGGGTCCCCTGCGCTCCACAGCACCCACTCTGCCTCCTTCCCCAGCCTTGCACACCGCGGTAATGCCCCACGTCTGGCTCGGGGTCCACTCTGGTCCTTTAACTCCCCTGCACCAAGGGGCCTGGCAGCATGCAGAGCTGTGCCCACTGCGTCCTCAGGTCAGCAGGAGGAGGAGGGGCAGCCCGGGGACAGCGCACTGGTGACAGCTGCCCTGTCCACCTGCCTGCAGCCGAGTTCCTACCCCATGTAGACAGCTTTGGAAGATGGCTGGGAGCCAGGTCACTCCCTCTGCCTGGTCCCTGCTGGTCCCAGAGGGTGGACATGGTCCAGGCCATGGCCAGACCATGGCTGGGGATGGGCTGGGGAACACTGTTGGGCCATGGCTCTCTGTTCACAACACTGACTCCTCTGCCCTCCTCCGTGGGCCCAGTCAGCATCCCGCCACATGTCCCACCCCGTCCAGCCTCTCCTGCAAGGCCAGCCCTGACCCACATCTTGAGTTTCCAAGGGGGTCCCACCTGAGCTAACCACAACGCCCTGGCGCCCCACACTCCTTCCACTGCAGGTCTGGGATGCTGCTACCACCCGTGGCTGGGGAACTCTGGGGCACAGAGGAGGTGGGGTCCTGCAGTGGGCCAGGGGGTGCCATGAGGGGGAGTCCCTTGTCCTGGCGGGAAAAGTGCTGACACCAGGTCTCTGAGCGTGGCAAGGAGAGCAGGACCATGACCCTGGCTGTGCCCCGGCAAATCAGGGTGGGCACGCACAGCAGGTCTTGGGGGCACAGTGGGTGCTGGCCTGATCTCACAGGAGCGGGAGGTCAGCATGGCCACGCCCAAAGGCCCTCACAGCTCTCCTCGGCTGTGTCTGCAGGTTCTCCTGGAGATATGGATGCTGTGGAGGAGGCCCAGGCCCCAGACACCAGCCTGGAGGAACAGGAGACCCCAGCACCAGAGCCCCTGGCCTTAGGGAGACCCGAGCCCCTGAGCCCATCCAGTGCAGGTGAGTCACTGCCCTTGTCCCTGGGCCCCTGTCCCTGTCCAGGACGGGACAGGGACAACTTACACACATGGCTTTAGCACAGGTGAGGGGCCTGAGGTGCAGGGCAAGAGGATCCAGCATGGGGCCCAGAGAGGCGGTGTGATCAGCCTGCACCTCTGCCCTCAGCCGGGGGCACCAAACCTTAGAGACCAAGTGTCTGCGCTGCTCATGACACCGTTGCGTTTCTGAGCACGTATGTGGCCTGTGCACCTGTTACTTGACGTTCGGCTGCTGGGAGATACTGGGGTGTCTCATCTTGCGTTTGCCACTACTGCCTAGGCTCTGCCCAGTCCAGACTCAGTTCTGGGCCCTCTGTCCTGCCACTTCTCAGCCCCTGGTACCTGCAGCCCTCAGGCCCCCTCCCTAGTGGCAGTGTTTCTTCCCTCAGGATGGGCCTGGGTCAGATACTCCACCTACACACTGAGGGAGGGGCCACGGACCCCAAGAGGCCTGCTCAGGCCTTGTCCCCTGGGGGTGGCACTCCACTCACCCCTGGGTGACTTGGACCCAAGACGCTGTCACAGCTCTGATGGGGGACACTGGGAGGATGCTGGCAGAGGATGTGACCCTGAACACTGGCAAGGCAGGCCGTGGCCTTGAGAGACCCCAGGACCTGTGGTCATCTGTGCTGCAGTGCTGTGGGCAAAGGCAGAGGCCGAGGGACCGCCAGGGCGAGGTAGACAGAGTGGACAGTGGGAGGCCCAGAGGGATGAGGGGGCATCGGGTGGGCTGCCTGCAGGAGGCACACATGGGTAGAGATTCCAGACAGACCAGGCCCTGGCTACTTGGGGCCTCTCTCCAGGACCCACTTGCTTACACCCCCGTTCTGAGAGTTCTCACTCCACCTGATGGCTGCAGGCAAGAGCCCCCACCTCATCCCACAGGGCCACACAGTTGGCCTGCCGGCCCTGACCATCCCCAGGGGCTGGGGGTGCCAGGGGCAGGCACCCTTACCCTAGTTCACTAGGGACACCCATGGCCAGAGGACAGCAGTGCTGGCATGGGTGCTCGGTCAGAGCGAAGTGTCCATTATTACTGCCATCTCTGTGGCCATCAGCCTGCAATGCCTGTGCAGCCGGCTTGCCTGGGCCGACCTGCTGACCTCTCTGGGTCTTGGTCTTTGCATCCGCGTGCCGGATGGCGGGGTGAGGGCTCATTAGGTGCCCAGAGGCCCCGCCGTCACCTGGCCATCATGACTGCCGTTTGGTGTTGTGTTAATGGAGGTGCCGGGCGCAAGCTGCCAAAGTGCAGTGCGCTCACCTGTGGACTCTGACCTGTGGCTTCCTGGGGAGCCGAGCTCTTATCTGATCTCGGAGCTGGGGCTGCACGGGGGGCGGGTGGGGCCAGGACAGGCTGGAGAAAACAGCCTGGTCTGCACCTGGCACCGGCTACAGTGATAGCGTGGCGATGGGCGTGATAAGGCGCGAGAGCATATCTGCGCTCAGGCGGGTCCAGCACGGCTGCCTGCGGTGGCTGGAGCTCAAATGCCAGCCACTTTGATTTATAGCCAAAAATAATAGGACTTTTATATTGTGTGATTGATTTATTTGATGTTAATCATGGCCCTTATCGCGGGTATTAATAATCTGCCGGGCGTGACGTCACGGGGGGCTTTATGGGAGTGCATCGATTGGGGGCCTCGGTGGTTATCAGCCCACTGGGAAGGCAAATATGCCCTTTGGGCTGGAATTGGGTGCAGGGCCGGCAGAGGGGCCCTGCTGCCGCGGAGACCAGCCGCGGTGGCATGCCACTGCCCCAGCACACCTGGTAGCTGTCCTGCGCAAGGTGCAGCAGCAGCTAGAACCGCCGTCATCGCTACTGCTGTGCGCAGGGCGGCCGAGGGTGTTTAAAGGCTGCAAATGGAACTGGGGTTGCTTCCCTGCTTCCTCCTCTGAGAGCCAGCCAGGAGGGCGGTGACTGTGGCCCTGCTCGCACACCCTAGGCCTCAGTTTCCCTCCCGGCCACAGGGAAGACGCACAGGCTCAGGGATGTGATGGTGTTTTCCTCTCTGCAGACGTGAATCCGCCCCTGGCACCCACGGCACCAGCACCAGCACGGCCCACGGCCCCGGGAGTGCCCGAGGAGATGGAGGGGCCGGAGCCCGAGACACAGCCCCGGGAGCAGCTGGCCAGCCCCTGGAGCGGGCCAGGTAACTAGCGTGGGGTCCACCAGAGCCGCATCCAGGGCAACCAGGCTCAGCGCCGGGCCTGCTGGGAGCAGGGCTACTCAGGGTACTCGGGTCACCAGAGGCCCCAGGGATCAGCCTGTCCCTAAGTCCTGTCAGCCTTCGTGGCGGGCTAGTGGCAAGCTGTTGGCAGGAGGCAGTCACCAGCGTGGCCGTGCCCAGAGCGGGATCCTGGCCTGAGTGGTGTGGTGGAAATGTTTGCAAGTTCCCAGAGGCAGGGTGTGACTGGCTGGGACCCAGGAGTAAGCAGAGATGGCGGAACCTGGCATCCCCAGGGGACCGCAGGGGGTGTGTCTGGAGCACCCGGCCCTCCCAGCAGTGGATCAGGCTCCCAGCAGAGCGGGCCCTGGGCAGGGCAGGAGAGGATGGGCTGCGCCTGGGTGCTGCAGCCCGCTCCCTGACGGATTGGCTCCAAGCCATTGTGGGGAGTTTAGGGGCAGCTTGGAGCCCATATGTGTCCTCCCCGTGACCACCCCTTCGAGGGCTGACCCCCCACCTGAGAGCTAGGGGCCTGGAAGCTGAGGTGGGCAGCACCATGCACAGGAGCTGGCATGCTCCTTGGCCAAGGTGGGTGGAACAGAGGCTGAGCACACGGGCCAGGCCGCATGTGCACACAGCAGGCACTTACAGAGCACCTGCTGGGTACGAGGCAGGGGCCTGGGAGTCCGTTTCTGCGGGGAACAAGGGCCCGCCCTTGTCGGAGACCAGGAAAGGCTTTGCCAAGGCAGGGGACCTCTGTTCCTGCCCTAGGACCTGATAGGATGTGGAGCTGGTCTTCCGGCAGCCATCGGGCTTCCTGGGGGACTGCAGGACCAGGGGATGTGTGCTAGGCTGGGTCAATGATGTCTGCATGGCTGTGCGCCTGTGTGGGAGACCCGGTCACCCTGAGTTAGCACAGCCGGAGCGGGAGGCACAGGCTGCAGCGTCTTTGTCCAGGACAAGGGCCCCACGCTGTGTGGAGCGGAGGCCACTGGGACAGAGCCACCTGGAAGACAGCACCAGCTCCTCCACGTTGTGCCTCCAGGGCACACTCAGCCCGGGACCTGGGACCAGGCAGCCGATGTGGCCACAGGGTGTCTCTGCCCCTGGAGGACCCCGTGGGGTTGGGGGGTTCTGCCATCCTTACAGCAAGAGAGCTCTTCCCTCGAGCAGGACGGTGTGCTCAGACTGCCTGGCTTCTAACCAGCCCTGGGCTAACTCGGTTCGCGTACCTGTAGAGAGGGTGGCAAGGTGGCCTCAGCCCTGGGAGGCCTGGACCCTGTCCCCGCCATTCACACAGCTGCTGGGGGTGGCAAGGACCGGGCAGGCGGGGGTGCGAGGCTGGTGCAGTGCCCACTGCACTCTGGATGAGGAGACCCCGGCTCCCGGAAGGGGCGGGTCCAGCCTCCCTGCTGGGAATATGTCTGGGCTGTGAGCATCAGTATCCATCTACCTGTTGGTCCCCTTCTGGGTCCTGGTCCTCAGCCTCCTTCTTCAGAGGGGACACAGAGCCTTGGGCTTGGGCCTGACCTCGTGGCATCTGCGGCCATGGTTTGGGGTGGGGGCACCCCCACTTCCTGCACTATCTGGTGACCGAGAAGCGCCCGTCAGCACCCACAGATAGGAATTTCTGTGCAGTGGGCAGCGATGGGCCGATAGGCAGCCACCAGCCAACCGCCGCGCCGGCCACTGCCTATCAGAGCCCGCACAGCCGCACTTATCGCGAGGGAAGCCGCAGCCCCAGCTGCGTTATCTCCGAGGGGCCACTGTGCCAGTGACGGGTGCCAGGGCTTCACGGGGCCGGCAGGGTCAGGGCCCCAAGAGATACAGCAGGCCCGGCCACCTTAGCCCCTCGTCCACTGTTTCTTGCTCGACTCCCCTTTCCTGTGAGCCCCACCACACCCACTTCTTGACCTCTGCAGCCCCCCTGGTGAGGGGTGAACACAGACCCCTGGCCGGGGGGAACCCGCCTGGGAGGTGCGGCACCTCCACTTTAGGGGGCTGAGGGGCTGGCTCAGGGAGGGACTGGGCCCTCAGTTTCCTGTCTCTGCCAGGCTTGGTTGGCAAGGTGCCCTGGCCACGCTGGCCGCCCAGGTGCGTCTCTCAGGGGGGCCTGGCTCCCTCGGATTCCTGGGGCCTGTGGGAGGGACTTGTGGGGCTGCAGACAGGAAGGAGGCGTCACAGCCCCGTCCCTACCTGGACACCCAGGAAGCCTCTACTCGCCTCATACGCAAGGGCCTCACAGACGCTGGGGTGCCCCACCTGTCACCTAGCGACACCAGCCCCTCAAAAAGGACCAGGGCAATGCTCGAGGTGTTGTCCTCAAGAGTTCTCTGTAGGCAGCTTTGTGCTGTGTCCCTGCCTGCAACGGGAGCCCCTCGCTGTTCCTCGCGGCCGGAGCGTGGGCCTGGCGTCACCTCCTCCCCTGTGCGATGGCCAGGAGGAGCACTGGGGGCCTCGGGCACGTCATCCCCACCACTGCGGAGATCCCTCTGGGTGGGGTGCAGGCAGGGAGGGTCCGGACTCCTGCAGCAGCCTTGAAGGACCAGCCGGGAAGGGGCACCACAAGTGGCCTCGCGTCCTCCTCCAGAGGACAGGGACAGCCACAGCCCTGCCCGTGGCTGTGAGGCCTGCAACGGAAAACCCACACCAGTCTCCACACCTGGGGGCTCCCGACATCTCCGAGGAGCGGGTTGGGTACTCCAGGGCAGGACAGGCGCTGCCTGGATGAAGGCCTCCTGGATAGGCGGGGAACCCGGACTGGGGGTCCTGGACTCTGTGGACTCCGGCCTGATCCTGCAGAGGTGAGCGCTGTGAGCCCGCATCCTGCAGGGTGGCCGTGGCCACCTTGGGGAGGGCAGAGCAGGCCGAGCTGCCCCTCCCTCTTCTTCTGTGAGCCCCAGCCTAGAGTCTGGCTGGGAGAGGGATGCGCAGGCAGGAGGAGGCTGGGTTTATCTTTGAAATGACCTTGCGCTGCAGGCTGGCTGCTTAACATTCTGATATGCAAATGGAGGGAGCCACAGTCGACATCCCCGTGCTACTCCTGGCAGGGGCAGGCACTGCCTCACGCAGTGGCTGGGGTCACCCATGTGGGACCACACCCCATGCCTTAGGGCCTGTGTCCTATTTCTCCCATCCCTCTCCAGTCAGAAGGCGGTGGCCAGGTAGACATGCCAGCCAACCAGGACGTGGAGGGTCCCGCCCCCCAGGTGGTCCTGGCCTGTCCTTGTGTCCCAGGGGTGTCTGTCCAGGGACAGTGATCAGGTGGAGGAAGGGGCTGAGGCCATCCCTGCCCATGCAGGCTGCACAGCACTGGAGGGACCAGGACTCAGACACAGGCTGGCCAGCATCTCCCCCAGCCGTTTGCCCAACCCCAGATGGGAGGGCGACCTGGATGGAGCCCAGGGGAACCACGACTGCCATTGCATGTGCTGCCCCCGGGGGACACCGAGGTGCGGTGAGGTCCTGCAGTTGCAGTGGCCTGAGGGGAGGAGGTGTAGGTGAGTGTCCATAGCGAGAGGTGTCCCCAAGGCCAGCCAGGGGCTCCTCACCCCCATCCTGCTCCCAGAACAAACTCAGAGGACCCAGCCCTGAAGGGCCGTGGTGCCGCCCCCAGTGTGCTCCCTGTGGGTGCCCGTCCTGACCCAGGCTACCATGCTGGCCACCCCCAGGCAGGCTAGAGATCTCCATCCCAGAATCCTCTGGTGATGAGGGGCGTCGGGAACGCTGGCTGAGCTCCCCGGCGGGCCATGGGATGCAGGCCGAGTCCTCCACCTGGAGCAGGGGAGAGGGTGGAGGAGGCTGGCCATGGCAAGAGGCCACGCGGAAGGTGAGGGGGTGCAGGGTGCGTGGGGCTGGCCCGCACCTGTGGGCCACTGCCACCCTGTCCCTGGGGGCCCTCCTGGGCATTTAGGAAGGGTCCAGACCTGGCTCCAGGGACAGGCGGGGCCCTGGGGGGCCTGGGCTGGAGGACAGGGACCCACTGTTTCTCCACTGAGCACCTGGGGCCTGGAACTCCTTCTCGTGTCACTGTGACAGTGTGGGCGCCGTTTCTGTCCCAGGGCCCAGGAAAGCTGTGCTGTCGAGGTCCTGCTGTCAGCAGAGGGGTCGCCACTGTGTCGGGGTCAGTGGGGGAGATGGGTGGGCAGCTGTGTTGGGAACAACCTCAGGGCTAGCAGGCCAAGCCCCAGAGGCAAGCGGGAGTGGGCAGGGCGTCCAGGGGTGGCGCTGGCACGCGCAGGGCCTGGGGTTCGAAAGCCATGGCCAGAGCCTTTGAGCCAGAGCCCAGGGCTGGGACTCAGTGCTGTGAACCATGAGCCAGGGCCTCACCTCTGTTTAAATTGGCAGTGCTGGGGATCGAACCCAGGGCCTGCACACACTAGGCAAGCGCTTCCCACTCAGCTGCGCCCCAGGCGGGGCTCACCATCTTGGCTGTGAAACGTGGACAGTGATGGTTTTGGGGGCATTGGGTCAGCTGCCTGCAAGCGTGGGGTGTGGAGGGGTGAGGGCGAGGGGACTGGGGCAGAGTCAGTGCTCAGAGTCCTGGCCCTCCGGCGCGGCTCTGCGGGCTGGTTATCTGGGCCATGCCCATCGGACTAATCTCGCAGGCCCGAGTTTCCACGCGGACCTCAAGGTTGGTTATCGGCGGCTGAGGCAGGGCGCCTGTCCGGATGGACAGCCCAGGAGATGGGCCGATAGCCGTCTGTGTGGGTGGGAAAAATCATTTCAGCTATTTTCCGTTATCGCGGCCTGGTGTGGCCGGTGATGGGCCTATTTGTCTTAGATTAGCTGGCGGGGGAGGGGCGCTGGTAGGTGATGGGAGTCAGCCTGGGGTCAGCACAGGGGCTGAGCAGCCTCCCCTGCCAGGGCCCTGGAGGGTCCTCAGGCCACACCTGGGGCAGCACCTGCCCTGACCCTTGCCCACTCTGGCAGCCTGACCTTGGGGAGGAGGGAGAAAGGGAGCAGTCCTGCCTCTCGGGGGTGCTGTGTGGGGTGCAGGTGTGGGTGGGGTCAGGGGCTCAGCCTGTGTCCAGGAGCGGGCCAGGGTCAAGAGCCAGAGGTCATTCAACCAGCGCTAGCACAGTCCAGGCCCCAGAACCAACACTGGGAAGGAGACTGAGACTAAGGAGCCCAGGGGACCCTGGCACTCTGGGATGCTGAGGCAGGAGGACTACATGTTTAAGTCCAGCCTGGGCAGCTTAGCTGCTTAAGAGGCCCTGTCTCAAAAATAAAAGGGGTTGGGGTTATAGCTCGGTACAGAGACCCCGAGTTCAGTGCCCGGTACCCTCGTTCCAAACAAAAGCAGCAGAACCATAGGCTCGGGGCAAGAGCTGTTCTGAACATGCTGGACGGCCTCGCCAAGCCCAGAGCGCAGAGGCCGTGAGGGCACCGCCACGCCAAAGCCCAGTCTGGGGAGGGGCTGCACGGGGCCCGGGCGGCAGATGGGCGTTGCCTTGGAAGTGGAGGCCAGTGAGGTCACAGGCTGGGCCAGTCCCGGCCAGGGAGGCCGACGGCAGGACTTGAGACTGCCTGCTTGTCGGCCCTGCAGGCCTGGAGCCCTGGGAAGAGGGACGCTCAGTCCAATCCAGCTGCACCACACAGGCTCAGCCCCTCCCTCACTCACACTGCTGTTTATTGAACACCTACTGTGTGCCAGCCGTGGACACTAAGGATGCAGTGTGAACAACAGACCAGTGCCCAAAATGGGGGTTGGAGTGGGCCCAGGAGTCTGCAGAGAGGCAGGGCTGGGACAGCACAGAGGTGACCCTGGGACCCTCCCTGCAGAGGGCCGTGTCTGGCCGGTGCTGGGCCAGGAGGGACAGAGGGCACGCACGGGGGCGGAGCCGGCAGCTTCACACCTGGGCAGGGTCCCCAGCCACCAGGAGGCCAGAAGGGCTGCAGTTGAGACAAAGGACCCCCGGACCAGACACTTGGAGGGAGGCGGGGCTGCGCCCCATTCCAGGACCCTGGGAGACTGAGGCAGGCCAGGTGGGCGGCCCAAGCTCAGCCTCTCCACGCCTGACCTGGCCCCTGCTGCTCACTGCCAGCCCACCAACCCCCCTTCCAGAGCCGCCGCTGCCCGTGGCCTAGCAGCTATCTCGGCCGCCGCTAATCTAGCCACTTCCTCCTCTGCCTCCCACTTCCTGCGCAGGCCCCATCCCCTCCTGGGCACCTCCTGAGTGACGCCACCCTGAGGGCCCAGACTGCCACCATTACTCCTGTCACCATGGTCAGTGCTGTCCCTTGTGCCATCATGGCCACAGTGCTGAGCCGTGGCGCCATGTGTCACCGGCCCACGCCATCTTGGTCCACCCCGCGGTGTGACTTGCACCATCACAGTGACTGTCACCCCTGACCCCGCCACTGGCTCCATATTGCACTGGCGCCATCACCAGCCCCGGAACCACGCCGGTCCTGAGCCCTGTGACCGCCAGCAGCACTGTCACTGCGGTCAGCACTATCGCCAGGCGCAGGAGCAGATCGGGCCCCAGGACACCCTCCCTGCAGGTGCCCCGCGTGGCCGGGGACGCAGCGGGGTCCCTGTCAGATTTCCCCTTCCCTGGGCTGGCTCCTGCACCAAACCCTGCCCCAGGAGGAGACTGAGGCACCACAGCTGCCCTCCTGCCAGTGGCACTTGCCAGGTAGTCAGATGTAGAAACTGAGGCCCTGCCAGCTGCCCTGACTCCCATCACTCAGCCCTGGGGTGGGAGCTGCCCATGCCCTGACCACTGCTTCCACTGGGACTCCCCAGTGGCCCACAGGCTCCCGCCCTGCCCCACATGGCCGCGACTCCTTATTTATTTATTTATTGCTCCTCTATCTCTGCGCATAACTTTTTATTTCCTCGCTGTGTTTTTCCATTACGGCGGCAGAGGACGCCACAGATAAGATCGGTCCCCAGAGATGGGACAAAGGGGCTGCCGTCGGCTCGAGGGCTGGTCATATCCTGCGCAAAAGGGCCGAGCGCTGGGCCTGAGATACGTGAGATGCTATCACGGCCTCATTGTGTCTCGGGGGCCCAGCCCCCAGCCCCAGCCCGTCCCTGGAGTCGCTGTGGACCCTCAGTGCCCCCGTCTGATGGGCACTGCAGGGTGCAGTGGGGCCCAGTGACCCCATCTCCCGTACAGCCCTGGGCATCACCAGCGAGTCTAGGATTTACGCAGAAGGTTCATTTCAGGCACCAGGTGCAGTGGCGCACACCTGCAATCCCAGTCCTCCAGCGGGCAGAAGCGGGATTGCAAGGTCAGTCCAGCCTGGGCAACTTAGAGACTTAGTGAGACTCTCTCAAAACATTAAAGAGGGCTGGGGCGTGGCTCAGCAGGCCGTCCTAGGCTCTATCTACCCCACCCCCCACACCTCGGGATGGACAGCAGGGCACTGAGGCTGTGTCCTGGTGCAGTGGACACAGCTTCCTTTCTACTGTCCTGCCCAAGTCCTGTGAGAAAAGGATGGGAATTTTGAATCACACGGCCCTGGCGGGGTGTGGGGGTCCCACATGTCCCTCCCAGGTGGCCACACAGGAGGCCTGGGGCTCAGGCAGGTACTGGGGTTCCTGGGGCAAGGTGGGACGGGGCCAGCTCTGCCAGATGGGCAGCCAAAAGCGGGATGTGGGGTGTGGGGGCCCACAGTATCCGGGCAGAGACCCAGCAGGAAGAGCTGGGCAGGAGACCAGAACCAGCTCCTGCCTGGCGGAGACCTCGGCCTCACAGCACTGTCCTCCCCACAGAGCCGCCACTGCCGCCGCCTGACTGGCCGTATGGCTGGGTCCCCTCTGACCCTTGGTCTCCTCGCCTGCCATCAGGCTGATCACCGCCATTAGGAGCAGGTGTCTGCTGCTCTGTGAAGCCAGGTGGAGCCGCCCGACTGTCCCCACGGCCCTCTGACTTCTAGGTGCCACCCCGTGGGTGTGGTCACAGCCCTGCGCTCTGGGCAGCACCTCCCCCACACTCTGCGGCAAGCTCAGGCCTCCCCAGGGCGGCACCAGGTGTCGGCCCCTGACTCTGGCATCATGGCCACCATCCAGCCTGTCCTCACACCTGCCTCCTGCCAGGTGGGGCAGATGGTGCTCCCGAAGGAAGGAAGAGCCAGGGAATGGGGGGACCTCACCTCCCACGCAGCCCATCTGACAGTGTGCAGCAGAGTGCAGGTGCCGGGAGCCCTCTGCCAGGCACCCCAGGCCCACTTCCAGGGGCGGGGCTGAGACCAGAGACCCAGCATTGAGTTCCGGGAAAGATCTCAGGTGCCACGCGGCTGCGGTGATGCTGTCCAGCTGGGGGCAACAGGGGCCCCGGCCAGGACCCCGAGGGTCAATGGAGGGACTCGGGCCCACTGCCCACCCTGGGTTCCCGCTGCCAGCCAGAGGACGCAGGACACGGCGGTGATGCCTGAGACCTTGTCCCTCCCCGGCAAGCCCCGTCAGGGCAGTGAGCCCCAGGGCCTCCACAGAGAGCTGGCTGTGCATCCTGTGAGACCAAGCCCCGCTCCAGGGACAGAGGACAGGGCGGGGCCTGGGGCCTGGGCCCACAGGGTGGGAGGTGGCCCCACCCATGGCCCCCCCACCAGTGCCCAGCTCTGCCATTAGCCGGGGCCAGGGTTCACCGATAAAGTCCCCAGTGTTCCCTGTCAAAAAATCAATACAGCTGAGCCCTGGCCCCACCTCACCCATGTCTGTGACCCACTCAAGGGGACCCTAGGTCCACTGTGCCTCCGGGGGTCTCCGGGCAGCTGGCGGGGAGAAAGGGGCTGGAAGCCCTGTGCGGCTCGTAGGGTGGGGTGAGCAGGAGCAGCAGGCAGCGGCTGGGCCGCCTGTCCCTCCTCCCAGGCGGCAGCCCCAGCCAGTGGTGTGTCCACCGTGGCCACGCTGCCTGGCCTCCTGGAGGAGCTGACAGACCGCGAGTGGGCTCATCCCCCGCCCTGACCTAACTTGCTGGTCCCACCCCGGGCCACCCCCCAACCCCTTCTGCTGCTGGCCCTGGGCGCCCGGCCCTGGATGATGCAGCCCTGGGGGCCAATGCTCTGGCAACGGCCACGTCAGGTGTGAAGAGCCTTGCCAGTGCTGCAGCAGACTGGACCCTCGGTCCCGCCTGCGGGGTCCTGCACCTCTCCTCAGCCCCCCACAGCCAGCTGCTGAGAGTACAGGGAGCTTGGGGGGCAGAGCCAGGTCCCCAGCGGCCACCGTTCCCACAGAGGACGTCTCTCTGCCCCCACCTAGTGCAGCTATCATGGCCACCAGCCCACGCCCAGCACCGCGTGACCTGAAGTACACTGGACACCGGCCAGGGCCGGGGATGGGCACCCACTGTCCAGGCAGCAGCTGTCCCAGCCGAGCAGGACCCTGGCCTGGCTCCGCCGGCTGCCCCTCCTCAGGTCCGCGTCAGGCTTCCGACAGGAGAGCTGACACCCACGCTTGTTTGTGTGCCACTGGAGCTAAGTCCACGGAGCACTGAGCTACAGCGCCAGGCAACTGTTATTTGGGGCGAAGTTGGAGCGTTTGTGTTTTGGGCTTGGCGGGGTGGCATGTGTACAGCGCACGTGTGTGGAGACACACGTGAGACAGGGTCTCACTAAGTTGCCCTCACTGGCCTGGAACTTGCAATCCTCCCACCTCAACCTCCTGAACGGTTGAGACTACAGCTTTGCACCACCACAACTGCTCTGATCCCCATTTTTTATTTTATTTATTTTACTTTGTTTCCAGTACTGGTGATTTGAACCCAGGGCCTTTGCGATGAACCACATTCCCAGCCCTTTTTATTTTTCACTTTGAGATAGGCTCTTGTTAAGTTGCTTGCGATCCTCCTGCCTCAGCCTCCCAGGATACTCAGGTTATAGGCATGTACCACCCCACAGTGCCTGGCCCCCATTTCTGTACACAACCGTCGGCCCACGGTGGGTTAGGGAGGCCTCACGCCTGGCCCAGCAGGAGCCGTGGTCTCCCTCCCTGTGCCGGGTCCTGTGCCGGCTGGGGTCCTGCTGCCCTCTCAGGGTCAGGTCCTGCCCCTCCTTGGCTAGGAGGCGCCCGGCTGCCCTGTGGGACTCGCCGCACCAGAGGTGGCAGCCTCACCTGGGCTCCGGCGCTGAGGACAGAGGGCCTGGGTTGGACCTTCCCCTGCTGAGTCCCCCGCTGTCCTCTCCCCAGACTGGTGGAGGATGTCACAGTCACAGCAGGAACAAGCGCAGGCCCCTCTCTGTTTCCAGACGGGGCGTTCAGGAGCAGCTTGATCTAGGGAGTGCATTGCCCACCTGGTCCACCCTCATCTGCTGAGTCACCGGCGGAGTCACTGCCCTCTCTGGGCCTGGGTTTCCATGTTCGTCTGGAATACGGGGAGAGCAGAGGTGCCCAGGGCCCACGCAGTGCCCACTGCCCTCCCCGCCTGCGCCCACACCGCCTGCAGTGTCTTCTAGAACCCACCAGCCCGCTCCTCCCTCCTTTTTCTTTCCTTTTCTGTGACTTTTATCAAAGGCAAACAGCACGATCCCCGAGATAGGGCCGCTCCCCAGCTGGCCCCGGGAGCTGCAGGGCGGGGCCGGGCGGGAGTGATGGGCGATTAGATTAGCGGGGCTGTGGTGGCGAGGTGGGCACCCACACCAACCACGGAGGCCACACTCAGGGCCACTGGACTTTGTGCCTGAGAGGCTGCAGCCATCGGCACGGATGGGGTGGCCCTCAGGGAGGCTGGTGGCAGGAGCAGGGGCCAGCAGGAGCCCACAATGGGCCGTGGGCGCCCAGCCCCTCTGTGTGGTTGGGGCAGAGTGGCTTTGCACAGGCCGTGACCTCTGACCACTTGTGTGAGCTCCCTGGGCCCCTTCCCAGGCGTGCAGTCGGCCATGTAAAGCGGGGACAAGCCGGGGTCGGGGCCAGACCTGCTGCACAGGGCAGAGCCCTGGGGAGAAAGAGTAGCGGACCCGGCTCTGACCGCCACTGTGAGCCCCTCACAGGGGAAACTGAGGCTGGTGACACCCAGGCCGCTGTTCTCTGCCCAGGGCCACCCCACCCCAGGGACACTGTCTGGTTCCCCAGGGCGTGGGGCAAGGGGGCACTGAGTCCCTGGGCACACTTGCTCTGGAGATAATGTGTGTGACAGCGGGTCCCTCAGTTCTGTGCCCATGCCAGGCCTGCACAGCCAGCCTGATCCACAGGACACTCCGACCAGCCAGCAGGGGGAGAAGCTACAGAGGGGAAACTGAGCCCAGGAGGGCAGGGTCACCACAGACAGGCCAACCTGGAAAAGAGTGCCCAGGTCCTGGCTGTTCAAATCCCACCTCCCACTGTGTACCCTTGGGCAGGGTGCTTCACCTCTCTGAGCCTCAGTGTCCCCTGGGCCCATCGACAAGGCCCTTGTGAGTGGTGCCAGGCTTGCGACTTAGGCGTGGCACATAGGGGGCGGCAGCAGCATCGGGATGGTGAGTTCCTGGGTACAGAGCCCTTGCTCCATGTCCAGCAGAGGGAATGGGTGGTCAGGACCTGGCTGGTGCTGATGGGCACCTGCTCTGGGAAGCCCACCCTGTGACCCACCGTGGGAGCTGCCTGTGCCTCACCTGGTTTCTCAGGAGTCCCCAGGCAGAGCCCTGAGCCAGGAGTGCACAGCTGGGCCGTGGTCGCCATCCCGTGTGGTCACTGCATGGCTTGCTACACCAGGCGTCCTGTGGGGTGGGGCTGGCACCCCCATGGCTATCTGTCCCTGTCCTGGGGTCCTCAGGCCTCACCCTCGTTCCCTGGCACTTCCACACCCTCTCAACTATGCCCAGAGCCCCTCGAGGCACCAGCCCACTTTCCCAGAATAGTTGTGCTTCCTGCTGGGGCAGTGTTCTCTGGGTGCTAGCTGGACTCGGGCCCCTGCGTGTTCCTGTGTGGGTCACATGAGGGTTTGCAGCAGGAGTGGGAGCTGGAAGATGTGGTGTGATCCAAACGTGATGAATGTGTAGTTTAAGCACATATTGCAGTGAAATACAGGTCACCATGGAGCCCCCACCCCCAACACACCCGCCCCATCGTCCTCGCCACTGTCTGCAGCTGTCCACGCTGCCTTGATGTCCTCAATCGATTGGAGTTTCTGTCGTGGTCACTTTGACTTTGGTGAGGAGTCGTGAATAAGGCGATGAGGACACAGCATCACGGTGTAAGGAGCTCACCTTTCCATTCAAACTGTATGTTTGATCACATTTTCACGAAAGAGAATTTCCAAGACGGGCGTGGTGGCGCACGCCTTTAATCCTAGCACTCGGGAGGCTGAGGTAGGAGGAGTGTTGTGAGTTCGAGGCTGGCTTGGGCCACAACATGAGTAGAGCCAGCCTGAACTACATAGTGTGACCCTGCCTTGAAAAAAATAGGCTTGGGAGTTTGGCTCAGTGGCTTAAGCACCTACCTGGCAGGTGTGAGGTTGTGAGTTCAATCCCCGGTGCCACCAAAAAACAAAAAAAAAAAAACTTACAGAAACAAGAGATGAGTGTTTTCAAAGCAAGGGGGAGGATTTTGAGCCAGATTCATGGCATCCTGTCTTTCACCGTGATACACTTTCCATTTAAATACACAGCATCCTTTGGCTCAGTCCTTAGGTTATTCGAGCAGATGGTGCCAATGTCACTAAGCCTGCTGTGGACAGTTGCATAGGTTGTGCCCTGCACAAGGCTCTGGGGTGAGGCTAGATTACGTGTGCTCTCCTATTAACCAGGCTTTACCACGACCCTGGACCCATCCCCAGAAGGTGATGTGGGGCAGGGAAGTGAGTTGTCATGGTGACCACACTACTGTCTGCATCCCCACACCCTGTCTCCCTGAGACCCTGCCCCGCCTTTCCCAGCTTCCGCTGCCTCCCTCAGCCCTTGTGGTGGGTTCTGCTCCAGTGTACAGAAGTGGGAACCCCGCGGGTGGAGGCCCAGGGCCCAGGTGGGCTGCAGGCTCGGCCGCCTGAGGACAGAGGCCCCTGAAGGCCCCACCGTGCCCAGCGTGCTGGCCTCCCGCAGCTGCAGCCACACTGCAGGGTAGTTACAGAGCACTGTGAGCATCTGGGGACTCCCGAGGGCCGTGAGGGCCAGAGACGCAGATGCACCAGCACGGTGTGCCCATCCCCGTGCCAGGGTGGGGCGCTGGGTCTGGTTTAGATCCTACCACCCACTCCCACCTGCAGGCACCTCGGCCTCAGTGTCCTCATCTGTGCGGGCAACAAGCCCCACAGGAACAGTGTCGGTGTCCCCATGAGGGCTGCGTGGTGCTGGCCCTGATGGACGGACCCGGCCGCCCTGCAGGCCGGCCCTGTGCCAGGCAGAGCCGGGGGTGGAAGGGCATCCCGGGTGGGCCATGGAGGGCAGCTGTGGCGGAGGAGGGGCACAGCCTGCTGCCCTCCAGCCCCACTCCCCACTCCCCACCCCCGGGTGTCCGGCAGCAAAGGGGCGTGGGGCCTCCTGCCTCACAGTCCTGGTCCTCTGCCACCTTATCTGCCCTGGGGAAGACAAAGACCCAGTTAGAACGTCTCCGCAGGCCTCCTGGCGTATTTACACGTTATCTCTGCCATTAGGCAGCCGCTTATCTGATCATCGCGCCCATTAAGGCCACAGCATGCCCGGTGGGGCTCCAGGAAGTGGGGCCACCGCAGTGCTCCGGCCAGGAGACCCGGCCCGGCCACGTGAGGCCCCCGTGGGCCCCAGCCCTGGCGGCTGGCCTGGCGAGGCCAGGGGCAGCCGTCTCGAGGGCGTGGCCGCGGGGGCGGGAGACTCCGCCCCGGGGCGTGGCCTCGGGAGGCGGGGCGGGAGAAGCCAGGTCCCCACGGCTGCGGCTGCGTATGAGTTAGCTGATGACGGGGGTAGCGCAGGTACACAGGTCAGGGTGTGCAGGGCCGCACCCCAGCCCAAGGCTCCAGGGCCCCCTTCTCACAGCTTCTGTCCCTCCTCCTACGAAGACACTGGTCGCTGGATTTAGGGCCACCACTGATCCAGCATGAGCCCCCCTGGAATCACCTAAGGTGATTACATTTCGGAGAACTGTTTCCACACACCGCACCCCGCAGCGGGGCAAGAGGCCCAGGGCTCACGGCGGGGCCAGCCAGGCAGCCCCTTCTGCCCCTAGATGCCACACTCCTGGGGGGTGAGGGTTGGGGGTGCTATGGGAAGACTCCCCTGTGGAAGGCAGCTGGGGTCCCCAAGCCAAACGCACTCCACCCTACCTGTCTCCCCGCAGAGGAGCTGGAATTGGAGCTACGGGACGGCCGGAGGTGCGTGCGGGCCCGGCTCAGCCTGGCTGAGGGGCTGTCCTGGGGCCCCTTCCACGGGAGCATCCAGACGAGAGCATCGTCACCCAGGCAGGCGGAGCCGGTAAGGACCCTGGTCGCTAGCACCACCCGCACAGGGCTCGAAAGACTGGGACCAGAGGGCGGGGGTGCACTGCCTGAGGCGCTCCTGCAGGGGGCGCTACCTCGGTGCTCCTGCAGTAGCAGGGGGGCACCTGGGAAGGAACAGTGGGGAGCAGATGGGAGGAGCCGCTCTTTCCAGCCCGAGGGAGCGGCGGGGATCGGTGGGCAGAACCCAGAGCAGGACGGACCCGCGGCCGGAGTAGCAGCTCACACAGCTGCAGCTGAGGGCCAGCTCAACCCACTCCTGTCCTTATGGGTCTTCCTGATGCTGAGAACGGTGTCAGTGCCAGTAAGCACGGGCAGGCCGCATGGAAGTACGAAGGGTTTGCACACGGTGAGTGTCGGAGAGACACATCCTGGGCCTGGTGCACTCGTTTGCGGGCCACGTGGCACTCAGGTCAGTCCCTTCAAGCCCAGGTTCAGGTGCCACAATACACAGGTGCAGCTGAGGCTCAGCGCTTTCTGATTTCCTGATCTGGCGTTCAGGTGTGGCGTGATCCAGGCTACCCACCCAGCTGGCCAGGGTCACACAGTGCTGGTTTCTTGGTCCTGAGGGTCTCAGAGTCTGCCGTGGGGCTTCTTCACCTGAAGATCAGGTGCTGTGTCTATCGCTCCACCCAGCACTGGCCTGAAGTTAAAGCCCTGTCTCCACCTGCAGCAGTGCCTGAGGGGCTGGTGGGGAGCAGCAGGAGACCCCCCCACTGCAGACCCTAGGACCCTGAGCCCTAGCATCCCCTGCAACTGCCTCTGCCATGGGCAGGGCCTCTGGTCGTGTTGCGCTGCCTGCCGAGGTCCCTGGGCTGCCCACCTGGCCTTTCTGCTGTGGGGCAGCTGCCTCCTCGCTGGGTCCCAGGTCAGCACCTGCCCGGCTGGGCCTTCAGGACCTGCAGTGGGACCTGGATTCGGGGAGGGGTGGCAGGGCCGCAAGCTTAAGTAGGGCAGCCAGGCAGACTGAAGATCGGCCCTGCGTGGCATGGGTTCGGCACGGCTGCAGGAAGGAGATGCTGCCTGGAGCAGGTAGCACATGGTGGCACCATGGCCGACCGCAGTGTGGGCCTCTGTGGGGAGAGGCAGCAGGGTCCGGAGCTGGCTCGCAGGCAGTGAGCTCGAGGTGGGCGGGCAGCCGCAGGTGGCCCTCCTGGGGGGTGGTGCTGAGGGGCGTCAGCTGGTTGGAAGGAGGCAGCCATACGTGGACGAATCCCTGACTCCATCTCTGAACTCTCAAAGCATCCGGAAAAACCTTCCATGATAACCAGCAGAGGCAGGGTCGTACTTGCTCTGTGCCCCTCCCCGCTCCTCCTGGGGCCGCCAGCCCAGACCTGGATAGACAGGATTGTGCCCTTGGGGGTGGGTGCTGCTGTGCCCACTTTACAGATGCCCAGACCAAGGCTCTGAGAGGTTCAGGGAGCTGCCGAGGCACCAGGATCAAATGTGGAGGGACAACTGGGGCTCTGTGTGCCCACCCCAGCACTGCAAGCTCCCTAACATGGGCTGGGCCAGCACTTCCCAGAGCAGGTGCCAAGGCCTGCCTCCCCGCAGGAGTCCCCTCCCTGGGCCTGGGCGCCCACACTGGGCTGAGACCCTCCACCGGGGTCAGGTCCCGGAGTGGGGTGCGGCAGCAAGCTGCGCAGGAAGCGCCCCCTCCTTCTCCACTCACTATCTCCTGCAGAGTGAAATCCTCGATTAACCCTTATCTCCCCGGGAGGCCCTATCTCCGCCTTGGCGCCGACTGTCCAGACACCGCACTGATGATTGATCTCTGAAAGATACGTGCCTTTCCGATACTTCATTTATTGTCTAAATATTTTTGCTAGTGTCTCAGCGGGTGTCTTATCAGCTTGGCTGATGGGCCCCAGTTCTCTCTCCCAAGCCACCCCGAGGAAGACATCGCCGCCGGGCCCAGATGGTCCTATCAGCCGCCAGGGCCAGGCGTCCTGCCTTCTCCCTGTGGGGGTGGGGAACTCTGTGTGGCCACCCCTTCCCCATCTGCTCCTGGGGGCGGGGGGTAAGCTGGGGAGAGAGTCTCCCCACAGGGTCCCTCAGGCACCGCCCGGGGAATGAGCACCAGGAAGGAGCTGGAGGAGTCAGGGAGCTTGGTCTGGCACCAGCTTACGGCCTCTTCTCTGATCCGGCTGTGGGTTCCAGGCACTGGGGAGGACGCTCTAGGGCCCAGTCAGCTCCAGAACTCACAGTCAGATACAGCACGGATTGCATGGTGGGCAGGTGGGTGGATGGACAGATCAAAGGACAAAGAGATGATGGGTGACAATGGATGGGCAGAGGGATAGACAGACAGTGGGCGAGTAAAGAGATACACAGGAGGGCAAGTGGATGGCAGCAGGTGTGATGGGCAGATGAATGCCCAGAGGGGGCATGGGTAGATGAATGAGTGAATGGATGGGTGGTGGATGGATGGACAGATGAGTGGACACATGAACATGTAGAGGAGTACGTGGGTGGATGGACGAGGGAGTCAGTAGTGAGTGGTGGATGGAAAGACGGATGGACGGATGGATGGCTGAGCAAATGCACGTGTGTGCAGGTGGGTGCATGGGTGTGGAGGTGGTGATCGCCCATGAACAGGTGCACAGGTGGTGGGTGGAGGGCTGAGGGAGCGGTGGGGGGTGAGCACACGAGCCAGCTCTTTCACCCCACCACGGCGCACACTGGCCCTGCCCCTTGTCCTGTCCCCTTGTCCTCATGGACACTGCTCCTGGCCCATCACAGCGTCTGTGAGCCCAGGAAGTACTCATGGCAGCCACACTGCTTTAGGGATGGTCTCGGACTGGCCTTCAGGTCAGGGAGCCCTGAGGATAGCACGGGGGTCACTAGGACGGTGGAGCGTGTGTCCAGCAGGACACACCCCGGCCACAGGACACAGCCTCGCGAGGGGCTGGGCAGCTGAGTCAGACCCTTCTGGAACGGACAGGGTGTGGCCTGGGAAGGCTCCCTCCCGCTGCCCTGGCTCCGTCCACCTCCAGTGACTTCCAGACATCCAGCCCAGCGTCTGTGCTGCTTCCTTGCTCCAATGGGAGCCCACCCTCTTCCCGCCAGACGTGCAGTGCTGGCAGTGGACAGCAGTGCAGCCCCATTGCCCTGACACCTCCCACCTGGCCTTTGCAGGGCCAGGTTCTGACCACGTGGCAGCACTTTCTGTGGCCGTCAGCTGTCAGCCTCAGTGTCCCACCAGCCAGTGGGAGCCTGCCAGCTGCTCCTGTCACCAGTGCCCCTGAGCCCATCCACCTGACAGCTCACACACAACCCTCACCTCACACGTGACTTCATTCCCTCCCCATCCAGCGGCCACATCTGAGGCCGCGCCGTGAGCAGGGCTGGCTGTAACACAGCCAGGCCTCAGGGCCTCCGGGGCCCTGGAGCCCCACAGCACCATCACGTGGCTGTGCCGCTCTCCTGGGGGACACGGCCGAAGGGATGCAGGGCGACCATCCTGGCCGTTGGCAGGGCGGCCCTGAAGGGACAGGCAGGGAAGGGGACCAGGGGCCCTTTCAGGGTCCCGAGCACCCTCCCTTCCCGCAGCAGCAGGAGCACAACAGGAGCTCAGAGAGGCCCAGGCAAAGGGCCATCCCGAGATAGAGGGCTGGGGGTGGCACAGAGGGATCAGTCAGGGCACAGGGCGCACACACCTGCACACCAGTGGCCTTCCCTCCAGGGCCCAGGACAGTGCCTGGCCACTCACCCAACACTCAGAGCGCTGGAACAATGTCAGGGTGGGCCGTGTTCCCAGCCCCTGGCACACAGCCAGCGTGTGGGGACTGTGCTGGGTGGACAGTGCATGAATGCGAAGCTGGAGGATGTGCGGGGCTCACACGACTGGGCAAGGGCAGCACAAGGCTGTGTGACGCGCCGAACGGAGCTGGGGGACCCTGGGGCCCCCATGCACCTGCCACTGTGACCTGTACACTGCAGCAGCCGCTCCAGGCTTCAGGAGCCATCTGTCCCCCCGTTGGCCACCTCCCCTCCCTGCCCTCACCAGGGTGCACAGGGGGGTTCAGGAGCAGCCTTGGAGAAGTCATCATGGTGGATGTGGAGCAGATAGGGTTTCTGATGGTTATCAGCACAGAGGGAAGACACTGACCTCTTTGTTGGGGGAAACGGGAGCATTTAAAGTGGCCACCTGGCATCCTGGGCTGGAAGGGACAGGGACTGTGAGGGGCAGGGCACAGGGCAGGCACCAGGGCCCTCCCCTGACCCTGACTGCAATGCTGGCCACCCCAGCCTGAGCCTGGGGCAGGGCAGGGGGTGGCCACAGCCTCAGGCTCCCGCTGTCTGGACAGGAGGCCTTGCTGGGGCTGCCAGCTGCCCATGAGCAGGGCAGGCTGAGTGCCTGTCGCTTTAGCACCCCAAAGAGGGCCCTTGTTCCAGGGTTGTTTGGAAATGGGGCAGAAAAGGTAATGGTGGGAAAAGAGAAAATCAGCCAGCAGGGCTGGCCACATCAGCCCCTCAGGAAAGCTAGGCGTCCTACCACGTGGCCTCGGCTTCCCACTGCAGAAGAAGGTCAGCCCTGGGTGACTTCGGGGTATGGCTGCCTGGCCTGCCCTGGCCAGCACCTCCAGGCTGGGGGTGGGGGCCTGGCACTCTGGCAGGGAGCTAGAGACGTAGGTCCTGCTCCTCCAGCCTCTTCTGCCCGCCATGGGGTGCCAGGCTGGGGTGCTGGGAGCCGTCCGATGGCTGGGCCTCCCCAGAAGACCGCTGTGCAGTGTCAGCAGAGTCTCATGTGTGCTTTATCGTGCGGTGAACACGCTGCTTCCGAGGCCGATAAGCACTAAGCCAAGCGGGGCTGTCAGTCTCGGGTTAAGGGTTTAGGAATATTGGGACGAATAATTAGATTTCATATCGTTACCGTGGCACCCATCGAAGGATCAGGCAGATTAATTTTCTCACCCTCTGCTCATTAATATTCATTAGCAACTCGGAAGGCTGAGGCAGGGAGGCCCAAGCCCAGCCGCCTCTGAGAGCTACCCACCTGGGTCAGGTCCCCAGCCAGAGTACCAGGGCCAGCCCCCAGCCCGCCCCAGCCGTGAGCACGCAGGTTCCCCCAGCTGGGCCGTGAGCACCCAGCAGAGGGCACGCAGCTCTCGCCCTGCCCTGCACCCAGAGGAGCCCCAGGCGCCTATTAAAAGCGGCCCCTCCTGGGGTGCTGGGAGCCAGGGACCTCCTCAGTGCCCTCCCTCCTCCCCACTTCCCTGGAGGCAGACTCCTCCAGGACGCGGTGGGTGCAGCCAGGCCTCCCTGCGCAGCCCCAGCCCCAGTCCTGGGGTGCTGGGAGCCAGGGACCTCCTCAGTGCCCTCCCTCCTCCCCACTTCCCTGGAGGCAGACTCCTCCAGG